>PVIY010010747.1:0-67707 GCA_004026745.1 Myrmecophaga tridactyla | reverse complement strand
GGATGAATAGAACATATGGAATGGGAGTGAATGGTAAGGGGAACAAATGTTGAAATGAATTTGGTTTGAAATGCTGGTGATCGGTGGGGGGGAGGAGTGGGGGAGTATGGTGTGTATGGGTTTTTTTTTTCTGTTTTCATTTTATTTTTCTGTTGTCTTTTTGTTTCTTTTTCTGAATTGATGCAAATGTTCTAAGAAATGATCATGATGATGAATCTGCAGCTATGTGATGATATTGTGAATTACTGATTATATATGTAGAATAGAATGATCACATATTGGGAATGTTTGTGTTTCTTTCCTGTAATTTTTTTTAATTAATAAAAAAATTAAAGAAAAAAATATGGGATAGGAGGATGGATCTAGTTGATGTTCTGGAGAGGCTGGCCCCTCTGCACTTCAGAACATATCTGGTCCAGGGACCCATCTGGAGGTTGTGGGTTTCTGGAAAGTTACCCTAGGCATGGAAGCTTTGTAGAATCTTATTAATGCTGTAGGTATTCTTTAGGATTGGTAGGGATGGTTTTGGTTGGGTTTAGTAAGTTATGTTAGGTAACAATGTCTAATTACAGCTTGCGTACAAGTGACCTCCAGAGTAGCCTCTCAACTCTATTTGAACTCTCCCAGCCACTGATACCTTATTGATTACACTTTTTTCCCCCTTTTAGTCAGGATGGCACGGTGCCAGGGCCATGCTCATCCCTTGGAGTCCTCTCCCATGACGCCAGGGAGACTTTCACCTCTGGATGTCATGTTTCATGGAGGGGGGAGGGCAATGATTTCACTTGCAGAGTTGGGCTTAGAGAGAGATAGAAGTCATGTCTGAGCAACAAAAGAGGTCCTCCAGAAGTGACTCTTAAGCATACCTATAGTGGACTGGCTTTTATAAAGGGGATTTATTTAGTTACAAATTTACAGTTCTTTGGAGGAAAGGCAGCTAGCTTTCATCTGGTTCCTCTGTCTCATGGGCAGGCACATGACAACATCCCAGAAGCTGGGTTCAAACAGCTTTTCCTGGGGTGTTTTCCTTTCTGCATCTCCAAACATCTGGGTCTGTGTCAGCTCTGAGTGCTGAGCTGAGCTGTGCTGAGCTACTTGTCTCTCTTCTGACTCCTCCTTTTAAGCGTCCAGCTAATTAAATTAAACAACTCATTGTGGAAGGCACTCTCCTTAGAAGACTGCAGATGCAATCAGCCATAGACGAAATTTGCATGCTGACGATCTAAGTGCACAGCAACAGAACAACTGGGCACCATCGTCTGACCAACGTGACACCTGAACCTAACTACTATAGGGCCCTTTCTACTCTCTTGACGAACCTCTTCTGGATTTATAGGGAGCAGACTGTGGGAAATAGCTCTGGAGAATGCCTACCACTAGTATCAGAACAATGATGTCACTGGTCTTCAGAGGGCCTTTTGAAAACCACTCCTATTGAAAGCACCAGGCCTAAGGAGAACCAGCCCATTTCACAAGCACCCTGCACCCTCGGGGGCAGCCCAGGGTGAGAGTGGAGACAAGCACCACAGAAAACTGAAACTCGGTCCCTGGCTGAGCCTCATCAGGTGACAGTTGCCTGAGGTTGAGCTGGGGCTGCCGGTCACTGGAATTCTGATACTCAATTTCTTCCAGGAAAGAAAGGAAGGGAGAGACCACACCCGTCAGAATGGCTCCAATCTAAGACGCCGACGACACCAAATGCCAGTGAGTCCTGTGGAGCAATAGGGGCTCTCATTCACTGCTGGTGGGGAGGCAAAATAGTCCCCCCACCTTGGAAGGGAGTTTGACAGTTTCTTACAAAGCAAGACATACATTTACCATATGATTCATCAGCTGGGCCCTGTGCTGGTTGGAAATGATGTATGTACCCTAGAAAAGCCATGTTTTAATCCTAATCCCATTTTGTAAATGCAGCCGTTTCTTCTAATCTCTATTCAGTACTGTATGTTTGAAACTGCAATTACATCATCTCCCTGGAGATGTGATTTAATCAAGAGTGGTTGTTAATCTGGATTAGGTAGAGGTGTGTCTCCCCATTTGGGTGGGTCTTGATTAGTTTCTGAAGTCCTATAAAAGAGGAAACATTTTGGAGAATGAGAGATTCAGAGAGAGCAGAGCAGAACAACATAGCCATGAGAAGCAGAGAGCCTACAAGCCAGCAACCTTTGGAGATGAAGAAAGAAAACACCTCCTGGGGAGTTTCATGAAACAGGAAGCCAGAAGAGAAAGCTAGCAGATGATGCCTTGCTTGCCATGTGCTCTTCCAGCTGAGAGAGAAACTGTGACTGTGTTTGCCATGTGCCTTCTCAGCTCAGAGAGAAACCCTGAACTTTATTGGCCTTCTTGAACCAAGGTATCTTTCCCTGGATGCCTTTGATTGGATGTTTCTATAGACCTGTTTTGATTGGGACATTTTCTCGCCCTTGGAACTGTAAACTAACAACTTGTTGAATTCCCCTTTTGAAAGCCATTGCATTTCTGGTATATTGCATTCTGGCAGCTAGCAAACTAGAACAGGCCCCAAGGTATTAACCCAAATGAATTGAAAACTTATGTGTACTCAAAAGCCTACATGCAATATTTTTAGCAGCTTTATTCATAATTGCCCAAAATTAGAAGCAACCAAGATCCCTTTCATATGGGGATGGATAAACAGTGATATATCCATACAGTAGAGTATTAGTCAGTGATAAAAAGAACTGTGCTATTAAGCCATGAAAATACATGGTGGTGGGGGCCATAAATTCACATAGATAAGTTAAAAAAAAGGTTGAAAAGGCTACATAGTGTATGATTCCAATTATATGACATTCTGGGAAAGGCAAAACAGTAGAGAAAGTAAAGATCAGTGGTTGTCAGAGGTTCAGGAGGAGGGAGGGAAGGATAAATAGAGGGGCCATGGGGGATTTTTAGGGCAGTGAAACTATATTGTGTGGTTCTGTAATGATGGATACATGGCCTCGTGCATCTGCCAAAACTCATAGAGCTGTACAACACAAAGAGTGAGCCCTAATGGGAGCTACAGACTTTAGTAACTGATTGGCTCATCATTTGTAACAAATGGACCACACTAACGCAAGGGGGAAGACTGTGAAACTGTGTGTGTGGGTGGGGTGGGGTGGGGTGGGAGGGTTGTGGGGGTTAGGACAGATATGAGAACTCTACCGTCTGATCAATTTTTCCATAAACCTAAAACTGATCTAATAATAGTTTGTTATAAGAAGGGAAAGAGCCTTCTATCTTCCACATGTCTGGTCCTTGGCTTTCCCCATTTATTCTCATTTATCCCCAATTTACAGATGACAAAACTGGCCCAGAAAGATGAGAGAACTCGTCCAAGGCCTCAGCACTACTGAGGTGGGGCGGGGAAGGTTCTGTCCTCAAGGCTGCATGAGATCCACCGGTATTCCCTCCACAATGGGGCGTATTGTTTCGATAAAATGTGAGTGTTTAAGGTGATTCGAGCTAGAAGGCAGAGGGGCCTCTGCACCCCTCACCGCTCAAGGGCAAGTTGCACAGAGGGCGACATTCAGCGGCTCCTCCTGGAGGCCGGGGCAGCTCTTGCCACGGCTCAGCTGCTCCTCCTGGAGGCCAGGCAGGTGTTCCCACTGCAAGGCCTGGCTGGGGGGGCCGAGGGCACTGTGGACCCCCGGGACAGAGAATCACTGAAAGAAGGCAATCAGCGTTCCTTCCAAAGAAAGCAGGTATTTTTAGTCTATTGCTTGAGTGCTTAGTTTTTTTTTTTCTTTCCTTGCATTCTATTAATTTAATAACCATATTTTATAAATTAGCCAAGGCTACCTGGAATTAGTCCAACAGAAGGACGTGGAAGTTGCAGCACTGGATTCCACCCAGATGCCGTCATCTGCCAGGGCTCCCTGGCCCTGAAATTGAGAATAAGCCAGTTTAATTTTGAGTTCCAGATTCTTTCTGTGAGCTTGACTTGGAGGTAATATTTCTATATAAACCACAAAGATACTAAAGAAATCCATTTTCAAGCTTTTTTTTAATTGTATAGTATAACATACATACCAAGCAAAGAAATAAAAAAGAAATAGTTTTCAAAGCAGTCTTCAACAAGTGGTTACAGGACAGATCCCAGAGTTTGTCATGGGCTAACATATGATCCTCTCAGATTTTTTCTTCTAGCTGCTCCAGAATATAGGCGGCTAGAGGGCTTAAATACTTTTTTATCCTCACAATCGACTTTTTTCCCTTCTTTTTTTTTGTGAAAAATAACGTATATACAAAAAAGCTATAAATTTCAAAGCATAGCACCACAATTAGTTGTAGAACATATTTCAGAGTTTGACATGGGTTACAATTTCGCAATTTTAGGTTTTTACTTCTAACTCCTCTAAAATACTGCAGACTAAATCATATCAATTTAACCATTCAGCATTCATACTCATTTGTTAAATCCTATCTTCTCTCTATAACTCCATCAGCACCTTTGATCTTTCCATCCTTCTCTTTAGGGGTGTTTGGGCTATGGCCATTCTAAATTTTTCATATTGGAAGGATCTGTCACTAATATGGGGTAGGGAGATGGAACTATCTGATATTCTGGAGAGGCTGGGCCCTCTAGGTTTCAGGACTTATCTGGACCAGGGACCCATCTGGAGGTTGTAGGTTTCTAGAAAGTTACTCTAGTGCACAGAACCCTTGTGGAATCTTATATATTGCCCTAGGTGTTCTTTAGGATTGGCTGGAATGGTCCTGGTTGGGGTTTGGCAGGTTATGATAGGTAGCAAGGTCTGTCTGAAGCTTGCATAAGAGCAACCTCCAGAGTAGCCTCTCGACTCTTTTTGAACTCTCTGCCACTGATAGCTTATTAATTACACTCCTTTTACCCCATTTGGTCAGGATGGAATTGTGTGATCCCACAGTGCCAGGGCTGGATTCATCCATTGGACTCATCTCCCACGTCACCAGGGAGACTTTCACCCCTGGATGTCATGTCCCACATAGAGGGGAGGGCAATGAAGAAATCCATTTATTTTTAATGTTTAATTAAAAACCCTAAAATGAGAAATGAGATGTTCATTGTTTATGAAAAATATTTCATGACAGGATGAGTTGTATTTATTCTTCTTTGTGGTTGAAGAGTTTAAAAGGCAACTAAAGAGGACTCTTTCTGTTTTTCCCTCTCTTTAATATCCTTTTTTAACACATCTGTTTTCTTCCCAGGCCTTATCACACAAGCCATCCCAGGCCCATTCCCCAGCGAGGTGGCAACACAGAAGCAGAAATCACTTACCCAAGTTTGAGACACATGGTATCAATCCCAAAGTGACTGAAGAGAACTGAGCCTAGGGCCGATGCTTACAGAGGAGGGGGATTTGGGCTGGAGGGGCCATTGTTCAGCCACATGGAAAGTGGCAGGAGGTTATGCAAATGGCGACATCACTTTCAACTTCCATTCCAAACAGGAAATGGCCCTTCCTATCAAAAGGACCTTAAACAGCCACTCCTGTAATAACATTTCAGGTGAGAACGCAATCACAAAACACTCAGCTCCAGCACGTATGGCCACAGCCAGGGGTTGGCAGTGGATTTGGGAGGGAAGCAAAATTTGTAGAAATAAACTAATAGGAATTCACCCCTTATGGATGACACTGGTTGTGCACAAGCAGGGGTCAGGGTGGGAATGAGGACCTGGAGCCAGGAATGCGTGTCCCAGGGCAGACCAGCCAGGGGGAGACCCGAGCACCGGCACAGCCTGCCAAGGGCCCAGACCAGACCAGCTCCAGTCCGTTGGCCACGGCGAGGAATTGGAGGTTGCGTGCCAAGTACCTGAGGGTGGGCAGTTTTCGTTAGGTAATTAAGATTTACATTAAAAAGTAGATCTTTTTACACAGCAAAGCTCAGTCATTCTTCACTTTCTTGAGGTCTCAAGTTAAAGAACCCCTGAGGTATTATCACTATACAGAGGTATTTGGGCTGAGTGGACAGTTTGTCCAGGTTCTGGTGTCTAGGAACAACATCCCTTAAAGAATCCCAGCTCACTAAGGCTTATTTCTGTCAGGAATGCTAGCACGTTAAAAAAAACCCAGGGCATGTGGGCACAAGGACAGGCATATAGACAAATGGAATCAAATTGAGAGTTCAGAAATAAACCCTCACGTCTATGGCCAGTTGATTTTTGACAAGGCTACCTAGTCCACTCAACTGGGAAAGCATAGTCTCTTCACAAAATGGTGCTAGGAAAACTGAATGTCCATATACAAAAGAATGAAGGTGGATCCCTATCTCACGCCATATACAAAAATGAACTCAAAATGGATCAAAGTTCTAAATATAACAACTAGAACTGTAAAACTCTTAGGAGGAAACAGAGGGAAACAGCTTCAAGAACTTGTATTAGGCAACTTTTCTTAGACTTTATACCAAAAGCATGAACAACTAAGAAAATATAGGTAAATGGGACACGATCAAAATAAAAAAACTTTTGTCCTCAAAGGACTTGATTATTAAAGTAGAAACACAATTTTTCTGTCTACACAATTGGAGACAATATTTGGAAACCACATGTCTGATAAGGGTTTAATATCTAGAATATACAGAGAAATCCTCTAAAACTCAAACAACTGTATTCAAAATGGACAAAAGACCTGAATAGACATTTCTTCAAAGAAGACATACAAAGGACCAAAAATCACATGAAAAGATGTATGATATCATTAGCCATTAGAGAAATGCAAATCAAAGCCACAATGAGATACCATTTCACTGGCTGCTATTAAAAAAATTAAAACAGAAAACAAGTGTTGGAGAGGATGTGGAGAAATAAGGGCACTTTTCATTGTTGGTGGGAAGGTAAAATGGTGCAGCTGCTGTGATAAGCAGTTTAGCAGTTCCTTAGAAAGTTAAGTATAGGATTATTGGGTGACATGGCAATCCCACTACTAGGTATATACACCAAAGAATTGAAAGCAGAGACTCAGATATCTGCACACCGCCATTCATAGAGGCGAAATTCACAATGGCCAGAAGATGGAAGTAACCAAGTGTTCACTGACCAATGAATGTGCAGGGCTGGGGTGAGGGAATGGAGAGGTGCTAATGCTTAATCAGTACAGAGTATCTGTTTGGGAAGATGGAAAAGTTTTGGTAATGGCTGGTGGTGATGGTAGCACAATATTGTGAATGTAATTAACACCACTGAATTATATATTTGAATGTGAAATTTTATATTATATATTTGAAAGGGGAAATCTTAGGTTGCATATGTGTTATAAGAATTTTTTAAAAATTAAAAAAACCTTAGAGCTGACAACACAGAGTGAACCCTAATGTAAGCTATGTGACTGTCACATGGTGATGTCTCTTTCTGGCTTCTACTTCCAGATTCCACTGACTGGCTGCATCTGAATTTCCTCTGCTAACTCAGGTCACACGGATTAAGGGCCACCCTGATTAAACGTCTGACCATCCTGTTCATACATGAGTCCAGAACTTAACCAATAACATCTTCAAAGTCCTAGTTACAGATGGGTTCACGTGCACAGGACCAGGGGTTGGGCCTTGAACATGGCTTGATGTGGGATGTGCTTCAATTCCCAACAGACAAGGAGGGACACGTGTGGGGCATGCCTGGAGCTCCCTTCTCCTGGGCCTCTGGAGAACATTGCTAATTCATCCCAGATCCCAGAGCCCAGAGAACCTAGAATCCTCTAACACACAGTCCTGCAGGCCACCAGCTTTAACCATTTGTGTTGGCGCTCAGGTGCAAACTCTGGTACATTCCTGAGACAGACCCAGGTCTTGGCTAGCCTTTGAGTACATTGATGGGTTTAGACTCCTCTCTGCTAAGCACAGAGGACATGAAATAATAGAGAACAAAGAAAAAAATGTCCTTTCTCTCAAGAGGCTAATAATCCAAATGGGAAAATAGGGACTCGTGATTAGATTGGGTTCCCACCCGCCCCACCCCCCACCCCCGGCTAATCTCCTCACCTCAAAATCCTTCATTTTAATCCATATAAATAAATAAATATTAATACATTGCAAGCTGATGACCCACAGGGAGTGAATGGCAGTGCAAACCGAAATGGGAAGTGGAGGTGGTAAATGTTTCAGGTGTTTGAAAGAAGTGAAAAGTAAGACTCTGGGAGAGGTGGAGATATGTGAAGTCAAGAGAACTTCCTGAGTCCCCAGGTGGGAATGGAGTGTCCCCTGGGATTGCGGACAGCGAGTCTGGGAAGACAGGGCCCTGGGAACTACAAAGCCCAGACGTGGCCAGAGACTTTTCAGGTCTCTTGGGCAGGGCTGAGCTACTTGTTGAGTCCGGGTGGAGCAAATGGGCATTGGCAGTCCAAGTATACAGGGATATGCATATGGAATTAGAAATAGTTAGGAATTATTTTAGACATGACCAAAAAGGAAAATATAGCAAGGCAAATCTGATCCAAACAGAAGGACTGATTATCATCTCTTATTCTTTCAAGCTTCTGGCTGGTCTGGAAGCCTTGGGGAGATGCCGAGATAAGCAGATATCCAGGACTCACGCGGATAGGGAGCCTCTGAAAGCAGATGTTTACATGTGCAGGGCTGGGCTGGGGGGAGCATAGACAGTAAGATTGATCAGGGGAGTTGAGCTTGAGTGAAAAGTTGGTGCAAAGGACACAATGGGATGAGCGAGAGACGAAATGCCTGTGTCTAAAGGCCTGTAACGTCAGACTGGAAAGTTACGTTGAGGTATTAACCTAGTGCACATGGTGTGTGGCTCAAGTTCATGGGTGCCCATCCTGCTTCCATAATTCTTCTCATGAAACTCTTAGATCTGAGATGGAAGTTTAGGCTGCTGCCATTTCAATGGTATCCTCAAACGCATACGGGGACCCATGTATCCACAGGTGCAAACATCTGTGAAGAGTTTTGTGCCCTGTTAAAGGATCTGTCACACAACGTCATCCCTAGTGTCCATTGCTGCTTTATTCCCACGACGAGTTCGTTCACTGATGGTCATTCATTCTTCAGTCAACACGTGTAGATGGCATACCTGCTGTGTATGGGCACTGGGGAGGACACATTGGAACCTCTCGTGGGAGCTCTAAGAGGTGAACACAAAGAGCTGTTGAGCTAGGCAGAAGGTCACCATGAGTGCCAAAAAAGGACAGGTAAAAGGCTGATGCTTTACTTCTCTCTTGGAGGATGAGGGCAGGCTTAATAAGAGATGTCCACTCACTGGTCCTTGGAGGAGGGGTGGGTTAGCATGGGCTCTCAGGCAACAGGAACAGAGTGAGGTGAGCTCAAGTTACGTAAAGAAATTGGAGAGTATTTGAAGTGGAAAATTGAGTGATAATTTTGGAAAGCAGTATTGGAGAGTTTAAATGACCCTTAAATTCCAGGGTAAGATATGAGCCTCCTTGAAAGTATGCCCTTCCTCAATCTTTTTCCTTAACTCTTCCTAAGGTAAACTTGGTCTTCGTGGTGGGCAGAATCATGGCTCCCCGAGATGTCCATGTCCTCATTCCATGGGAATGCGCTGCCCTACGTGCAAAAGAGCCATTGTAGGTGTGATTTAGATGAAGGATTTTGGGGTGGGGAGATGAGCCGGGGCGGGGGGCCCAATCCAATCACAAAAACAGGGAACCTTTCCAGGTGGCAGAGAGCCAGAGAGATGGCAGTATAACTAAAACTTGGCCAGCCTTAGTCTCAGTTTCTGGGCTGTGGGGTGGGGTAAGCATGACATCTTTGGACTTTCCCATGATAGGAGTGTTTTCTGTTGTTCCCAGCAGAGCTGGAAACCACACCTCATGGTTCATGTGCTAAGAGATGATGCGGTGGGCATTGATTTCACCAATTATGCTTACATAATGAAACCTCATACAATCTCAGGACTCTTCAAGGAAGCCCCAGTGAGCCTCTGTGATGGATAAAACACATCGCTGCTCAGGGAGGGAGTTGCTTCTGTCTCTGCAGGGCAAGGACACGGAAGCTGGTGTGTGAGACTCTCCCAGGCCTCACCCTATGTGTCTCTTCTTTTGGCTTTTTCATTTGTATCCTTTTACTGTAATAAAACTATAATCATAGTGCTTTCCATGAGTTCTGTGAATCGTTCTCGTGAATTACCAAACCCAAAGAAGTAGTGGGAGTCTCCGAATTTTTTTTGACATTTGAAGTAGTTCATGCAAGAACTTACTTATGCTTGTAGTGTTAAGCGATGGGACACATGGCTCTATATAACTCCTTTCAATCATGCTCACCTTTGATATGGCAATATTACTTATAGACCCATTAATGAACTGCCTTCACTTCTATCCATTCCCTTACATTTAAGTTCAACATCATCACCCTGCCGTTCACCCATCTCAAGCTTCCGTGCATCTCTAGGTCCCCTATGCTCTTTATTATAAGCCTCTGAGTTTATCTTTCCCATGGAGCCTCTGAAACTGCTGGTCAGAAGTGTGGGTGGCCGGGGCCCCTGAACGTGCCGCTGGCCCCTGAAGGACCATTGTGGGGAGGAGAGCCCTAAGCCTGCGAGGCGGCCCTGATTCCAGGGAGCTACAGTCTGAATTGGATTGAATCGAGTTGCTGCAGTGTTTATAGTTGGTGTTAAAAGCTATTGAAAGTTGATGGAAGTTTTTGCAATCTATGTAGAAGAACTCACCCTCCTTCTCTGGCTTTAAAGTCGGAGGAAAGGGACCAGAAGCCAAATGTGGGCAGCAGCCTCTAGAAGCTGGGAAAGGCAAGGAAATAAATTCTCCCCTGCAGTCTCCAGAAAGGACTACAGCCTGCCAACTCCTTTGTCTTCCCCCGTTAGACCCGTGTCAGAATTCTGACCTACAAAAACTGCGAGATAATAAATGTGGGCTGTCGTAAGCACTAAGTCTGTTGTAATTTGTTACCGCAGCAATAGGGAACTCATACAATCATCTTAGATACATCTGGCTGTTGAGAGGCTGCAGGGCTGCAGGGTCTTGGCACCTGGCTTCCACTTGCTCGGCCCATGCAGCTCCATGTTGGACCCCCGGAGTCCTGCCTCCCGGCCCTGGTTTGCTCACAGCTCTACAGCTCCTTCCTGACATTCACCCTCCTCTCCTGGCTGGTTGTAGTGGTGGAGTCATTTTCATTTGCACCTTGATTCAGTTTGCTAAGGCTGCCAGAATGCAATATATCAGAAATGGATTGGCTTTTATAACAGGGATGTATTAGGTTCCAAATTTATAGTTCTAAGGCCATGGAAATGCCCCAATTAAGGCATCCACAAGAGGATACCCTCACTCAAGAAAGGCCGATTGCGTCTGGGGTTTCTGTCTCATGGGAAGGCACGTGGCCACATCTGCTGGCCCTACACTCCTGGGTTGGTTTCCAAAATGTCTCTCTCAGCTCCTGTGGGTCCTTCTGCATTCTCCTGGGGCATTTTCCTTCTCCCTTCTCTAAACTTCTCTTAAAGGACTCCAGTTATCTGATTAAAACTCACCTTGAAGGAGCAGAGTCACATCTCCATGGAAACAATCTAATCAAAAGGTCCCACTCGACAATAGGTCTGCCTCCACGAGACTGGATTAGAACATGGCTTTTCTGGGGGGTACATGATAGTTTCAAACCTGCACACACCTAATCTGGTACTTTTTTCAGGCAGGCAACGGCACACAAATAGCCAGTCCGTTTGCTGGGACATTTCCAGCAGTTTCCACTCTTCAGTGATATCAAGGTAAAATGTAGCCTTTTATAGCTTCTTCATGGAAGTCATTCTCCGTCTATTGCTCCCTATTTTAGAAAAAGAAGGGGATCCAATTGTTTTTTTTTTTAAGGAAGAAAGAAAAGAGAATAAAGGGAGAGAGAGTCCCCCACCCCCACCCCCACTATTTACAGAGGCTCATAAAAATCAGACAAAGGGAAGGGGATGGTGAGCCTGAGTGCAGATTAAATTTCAGGCTTGTTGCCTCATATCCTTTAGATCCAGGGTATGTGGGGCAGTTTCTATTTCTGGCTTCTCTATATAACCACATCAGTTAAGGCATACCTGCTGAGGCGCCCACCTCCAGTCTGTGGTAGAGACCCGTCCACGGGAATTTTGAGAAGACATGGCCTTAACTTGCCCTTTCCCCCTTTATATTTGGTGCTACAACCAGCTGATTGCTGTTAAAATTGTTGTACGAAGCATGTAATTAAAAACTACTGCTTCTATTGTCTGTATAGCTGCATCCTTCCAATAGGGAAGGTGGTTCTATTTAAAAGAAATGATGCAAGCTATGATAGTGTGTGTGAATTTACAAACACGTGTTATAGCTAAGTTTCCACCGCCTAACTAACAATAAGATTACGAATAGTTGGCTAGCTGACCTGGATGCTTACTAATGCCATCAGAGACAGAAATATCTTATTTACAAAGCTGAGGGTGACACTGGGTGCCAGAAGTTAACCTTAGTTTTCTCACTCTTTCCCCAGCCCATATCCAAAGTTTTGTTTTTCTTTAACCAGTTGCTGCCATTTCACTGCTCACATCAGTGTGTTGGACATTTCACTTGGTCTTCTCATGAAGTTTTATAGGTGATTAGATCACAAATACACCCAGCACAGATCCAAAATGAAAGCACATCTCCACGTGAGAAATTATTGCTTCAAAATATTATGTGTCCCTCACTCCCTATTTTTTATCAGAGCTAGTAAACATGAAAACTCAAATCTCTTCATATGTTGGGAGGGAAATATTGTGAATATTTTATTTATATCAAGATATAAATTAATATGATTGGAGGCATGGAATTTTAAAGCCAGGACTCTGGAAAAAATCCATCAAAATAAAAGGGGCACCGCTCCACTTCACTAACGAAGCATCCTTGCTAAAGGAAATGAGTTGGAGACTCATCAAGCCTCTAGATCCCATTACTCATTTACAGAAAATACGGGAAGCAGATGAGCAGGTTAAATGATGCCACAGAGACGCAACCCATGAGGCCCATGGGAAATGTGGTGGAACAAATGACCTGGCTCCTTCAACAGATGCTTTAGAAGGAAGTGAGAACCAGGGGGAGAGGAAAGCAGAGGGGCATCTTGTGGGTTAATAGAGAATTAAGACACATATCAAACCTCGCGGGGTGGGGTCTTCTCATAAAGACCCCTGGAAATGTGAACACTGATTGGTTATTTGATGATGGGAGGGAACTGGGGTTAATTAATTTGAGCTGTGATCACCGCATTGTGGTTACCCATAATTAAAACAATTCCTTATATTTTAGTGATGTATATTGAAATATTTACAGATGGAAGATCCTGGATTTGCTTCAAACGCTGAGGTAGTGGGGAGAGGAGTGGAGGCTTAGATGAGACAAGGTGAGCTGTGAACGGATCATCGTGGGAGCTGGGTTACGGCTGCATGTGGACACTATAGACTGTGCTCTCTGCTTATGTATATGTTTGGAATTTCCCATAATAAAATGTAAAAAAAAGGGGGGGGGTACTATTTCTTACAGCAAAAATATAGAACCAGCAGTGTCCCTAAAATCAGCCTGTGTTAAAAGGATACATTTGAAGTGACGAGGTGAAAGTGCCTGCATGTTTCAAGGCCTCTCCTTCACCCCTGGTCTCCTGGCCAGCACCCCACCATTCAGGTCACTTCCCAGGAGACCTCAGAGCTGGGCTGTGGACAGAAGGCTTTAGTGAAGTCTGGAGGAGCTGGGGGGTCTGAGGGTGTGGGTGGGAGAGGACTGCCCGGCCCATCACAGGGTGAGCCCCTTAGCTCCAGATTTCTCAGCTCCCTTCTTCTCTTCATGGCTCTCTTACTTCCTGAGCGCCAATGGAAATTTTTTTTTTTATTTTAAGAATTTTGACCTTTTTCATTCAAGGCAATTTATTTCTCTTTGCTCATTCCCAGCCTAGCCTGACAATTCCCTGAGGACTCCTGTCCTTGTTTTACACAAAGCACAGCTCCCCTCTGAGGAATACCTCCTCCATTGTAAAGTCAACGTGGAAAGTTGTAAGAATGACCACGGGATTTTGTCTATTTTCTCCTCCCATGCATCTGGGGCAGCCTCAGGACCTGCAAGCAACAGACTGGCTGGAGTCACACCGTGCTCCTTACTGGGCAGGGAGTTGGAATTAGGAAAACGAGTGGGGAAAAGATTGCTGGAGGCCCTGCGGTGAATGAATGAGGGAATGTTGAATGTACAAGAGGACAGAAGTTCAAGGATGGGAGGAAATTAAGCTGTCACTTCCATCGGTTGCATTTGCAGAGCTGATCCTTGAGGTCCCAAAGTTTACCCATCCCACGGGGGGACTGAGGTGGGAAACAGGCTTCTAGTCATGTAGACATTCGGGGTATCCACTGAAAGAGAAGCAGCTCCTTAGGGCGCTGTGGTCTACTTATTTTGGTGTTTCTAGACCTTTCCGCTACCTAACGCCAAATGGGTGAGTAAATGAGCAAGGCAACGTGTTACTTGGAAACCTTTAGATTCCTTCAATTGTTTCAATCGCCAGGAGACTTTTCACCATCTTTTTATTAATATGTTAGCCCAGCTTAGGTCATAACCTGCCTTAACAGAAGTAGATAAATACCACTTGATTCAAATTGCCTTTTGCTTCCGTTTTGTCCGTTTGAAACACTTTCCTGCTGGGTTCAGTTTGATCATTTCTCAAAACCTTAAAATCAAACCCCCCGGCATGGGTTTGAGCCTCTCTGGCCCTCTGTCCTCGTGAGCTTTCTTTTGTTCAGAGAATGATCACAGGCTGCAGTGCTACACTGCATTTGTCTGGCTTGAAGAAGGTTCACGATGGGATATTTGCGATGCTGAAACTTAAAAAGAAATACAATATTTCGCCACAGGAGCCACCACTTCATAAATCTTTCTGGTATGCGGGAGAGAAAACAGGGAAAGATCTTATTTCCATTAAAAAGCCAATAAGATATAAAAATTAATTATTCTACAAGTTCTGGCTGTGGTTTCTATATACAGAAATGAAACGATCATATTCCTTACTAACATCTGGTAGAGTGAAGAGCCAAGAAAGAAAGAAGAATCGAGAGGCGTGGAAGGGACATTAATAATCACGTACTTGTAGACAGACAGCGTACGGATCCTCATTTAACAGAAGAAGGAGCTGACGCCTGGAGATGTGTGCCAAGGTCAGTGCACAAAATATACCTGGGGTGACCGACTCGCTCGCTAGGTGTGTATCCATGGTTTCACAGTGTGTCCAATGGCAAAACTTCTCAAATGGCAAACTTTAAATATGTGAAGTTCATTGCTTCTTAATTATGCCTCGATATTAAAAAAAAAATAGAATGGTGGCAAAATAAGGAGAATTTTCAGGGGGAAAAACACTAAGGTAATGCAATGCTTAAAACCCAGAATGTGGGAAACTACAGGATACGTTTCTCCAACACATTAATTAGCTTTTTTAAAAGAAGAAAGGATGACCCATTGATTTATATTGCTTTAAGGGACAGTGCTGTCAAATGCAGTGTGTAGATTTGTTTGGCTCCAGAGTCAAACAACTCAACTGTAACATCCTACTTAGAAGAACATCAGAAAATTGACTGGAGTTGATGCAATTGTGGGATTATTGTTTATTAAGTCAGATGATGGTATTGTTGTTTTGCTTAAAAAAGAGGTGCCCTCTTTTTTTTTTTGAGAGATATACTGAATTATTTAGAGATGAAGTGTTAGGATGCCTGTTATTTGCTTCAAAGTAACACAATGAGGATATTTGATACTATTAAGAACTATTGTTAAAATTTCTGGTATAGAAATGGTATTCTGGAAAGTTTTTAAAGACTCTTTGTATTTTAGAGATGCGTAAGTGAAATATTTACAGATGCAAAGATATGGTATCTGGGATTTGCCTCGCCGTGGGGAGCTGGTGGAGAACAGTAACGCTTGTTGGTGCTGGCCATGGGCCCATGACGTTCCTTGCCACTTTGGTGCATGTTCACATGCTCCACAATTTAAAGTTTAAAAAACCAAGTTTATGAAATTATTGGGCGGTGCTCAGCAACAGAGTTCTTGCCTGCCATGCCAGAGACCTGGGTTCGATTCCTGGAGCCTGCCCGTGCAAAAAAGAAAAAGAAAATCTGACAAAACCAACTTTATGAAATGATCGATTCCAGTGTGGATTATGGGCTGGCGCTAATGCACCGTTGGAATGATTCACGCCCTCTATGCAGGTCCACAGCGCAGGGGTTGCTGGGCTCGAGGGGGGAATGTGTCTGTGCTTCTGTCCCCCCGAGACTCTCTTTCTGGAGTGTGGCCTGTGCACACAGCCGTCCCCAATGCAACCAGGTCACTGCCTCCATCACCAAGCGCCCGCACGGGCTGGGATTCTAAAATGAAATGAAAGCGCTGGTGTTTAACAATTTGAACTGCAAATTATGAGAAACTGTTGCATGCTCTATTTCTGCAGCTTCTACCTAAGTTAAAGGTGATTTTTTTTTTTTCTCAAAGGCAGATGAAATCTGGATTTCTTCAGTTTTACATCATATCCTGTTTTAGGCTACTATTAAAAACAACCAAAAAAAAAAAAAAAAAAAACACCCCGTCCCCACCTCTTTTTCTCTTCTAGGGTTTCAGAATGAAGACTATCATTTTTCCCCTTGGCTAAATGTTAGTGTTTGGGTTTTCTTGGCCAATATGTTTATCATCTTCCTCATATTCAAACTCTGCTTCTTGTCCAGAAACACTACATCAGGGGTTATATTTAGCTTTTTACACAGAATCCCTAATGCTGCATCCAGGAAACAGGGGCCTCTCAGTGGAGAAAGGAGAGCACAAGGTCAGAGGATTTCCTGGACCACAGCTCCAGCCCTGCTTGCCCAAACCAAGCGCTGCTCTTCTTACCCCTTCTCCTCCACCCACACTCTCCACAGTGCCCGAGCCTGTGGGGTGAGCAGCCACTAACAGATTGTGTGGGAATTTCAAGGGACTAATCTCATGGGAACGTTTCTGTTTCCCAGGGACAGGGGAACTGGATTTTGTTTCTCACCCTTTGCCATCCTCTTGTAGAACAGTAGACATCAGCTCCCTTTACAAGTGAGCTTCCCCTGTCCTCGTCACTGCCATTTATCCTACAGGAAAGGCTCCAGAATAAATGCCTTCCTCTCCTGCCCGTGCGTAGGCTCAGGTGAAAGACATATGCAAGAGCCAGGCATTTGGAGGGCAACACGTGAACTTTCTTACTAATAAAAGATGTGCTGTCGGTGGGCAACCAAACTGACCTACTAACTGCTGTCCATCCCTCTTTCACACATTTTCCTTCCACCAAGTCCAAATCAAGGAAAGCCTGGATTTGCCAGTGTGCCCCCTTAGCCAGGACTGTACCTCACTGATCTAGGTCTGAGAGGAAGGAAGAGAGACCAGTACCTCAGTGCTGAGAGACAGTAATAGATTAACCTCCCAGCGGAGAAGCATGGACTTGCGGCTGTCACCCACAAACCATGGACCCACGGTTGTCACCCACAAACCAGGAGACATCAAAATCTCTCAGCCACTGAGTCTTGATTTTATCTCATTTTTTTCTCTCTTCCCCTCTTGGTCAAGAAGGCTTTCTCATTCCAATGATGTTGGGTGCTGGCTCCATGGGAGTGCTGTCCCATGGACTCTGGGCAGAGCAGAGGGGGAGAGTTCCCTTCTAATGTGTGACTGCGTGTTGGGTGGGTGAGTGAGGATTTAGGATATAGGAATGAACAACAGAAAACTATGAATCAAACCCTCTATCTTTGCGTGCTGGTTTGAAAGGATGTATGTCCCCTAGAAAAGCCATGTTTTAATCAGAATCCCATTTCGTAAAATGGCAGAATAATCCCTATTCAATACTGTATGTTTGAAACTGTAATTAGATCATCTCCCCGGAGATGTGATTTAATCAAGAGTGGCTGTTAAACTGGATTAGGTAGAGATGTGTCTCCACCCATTTGGGTGGTTCTTGATTAGTTTCTGGAGTCCTATGAAAGAGGAAACATTTTGGAGGATGAAAGAGATTTGGAGAGATCAAAGAATGCTGCAGCACCACAAAGCAGAGTCCATCAGCCAGCGACCTTTGGAGATGAAGAAGGAAAATGCCTCCCGGAAGCTTCATGAAATAGGAAGTCAGGAGAAGCAGCTGGTGGATGACGCCATGTTTGCCACGTGCCCTTCCACTTGAGAGAGAAACCCTGAACTTCATCGGCCTTCTTGAACCATGGTGTCTTTCCCTGGATGCCTTTGATTGGACATTTCTATAGACTTGTTGTAATTGGGACATTTTCTCAGCCTTAGAACTGTAAACTAGCAACTTATTAAATTCCCCCCCCTTTTTTTTTTTTACATGGGCAGGCACCAGGAATCGAACCCGGGTCCTTGGGCACAGCAGGCAAGTGTTCTTATCTGCTGAGCCACCGTGGCCCACCCTAAATTCCCCTTTTTAAAAGCGATTCCATTTCTGGTATATTGCATTCCGGCAGCTAGCAAACTAGAACACTTTGGAATCACATGCTTAATGAACAGACAAGACTGAGATATGCTTGTCAGCTGGGTTATTTATTAGTTCAAAAGGATGACTGAATCATGACTTTCATGTGATGCCTTTGGTAAAAATTCATCTGTTGAGCCCAGGCCTACACAAATCCTTAGTGGTGAAATCAAAGCATGGGGGTGGGGGTGAGATATTTTATTGCTGTTGTTTTTTAACATGGGAGACAGACCAGAAAATGGAAATCCAGATTCTAGTTCAGGACCTATGAGCAAAATTGGATAACCGGCCCACTGCTGGCCTTCACAGCAAGCTGTTTTGCACAGGAAATGACATAGTTTGGAACAGCCTTTAAAAGAAACTTAAATGTTCATGGTCTCACTCTAAGCAATAATGGTTAAGAAATGGAAAAAGGAAATGAAGTACTTTTTACAGTAATCATTGTAGTTAACTCTAGAATTAGATAAGGTCAAATGTGTAAATGTCAATATTTGTTGATTATTGTGGTCAGAAACTATCTGGAATCACTCCATGCCAATGGAGATTGTGTTAGCTTTGGCTTACTGTTTTATCCCTAAGGTCGAGCAAAGTGGCTGTATACAACAAGCACTCGAAAAATGCTTGTTGAATAAATGAATGGATATCAAGTTTGTGGGTTTGGTTAAGTACAAGGGCTCTTGAACAGGGCATGAGATCTTGTTGGTTTGTACAGATTAGTGTGATGCCCTGATATATCCCAGAGTAATGTAGGCAGAGAATTAAAAAGTATTTGCAAATTTAGGCAGATAATAAAAATGTATTTGCAAAGCCTCGTTGGGGGAACTGGGGAGAAAGGAGGAAATATATAACTTCCCCATCTGGGGAATTCCTGATATTCTCATAAGTGGTGGGGATAACCAATTCAATAGGCTGAGACCTCAATCTTACCCCTATGAAACTTATTCCTGCAAAGGAGAGGCTAAGTCTATTGATAATTAAGCCTAAGCATCACTCCTGGAAGGCCTCTTTTGCTGCTCAGATGTGGCCTCTTTCTCTAAGCCAACTTGGCAGGTGAACTCACTGCCCTCACTCCTTACATGGGACATGACTCCCAGGGGTGTGAATCTCCCTGCTAATGTGGGACAGGGCTCCCGGAGATGAGTCAGGACCTAATATCATTGGAATGAGAAAGCCTTCTTGACCAAAAGGGGGAAGAGAGAAATGAGACAAAATAAAGTCTCAGTGGCTGAGAGATTTTCAGCAGAATTGAGAGGCTATCCTGGAGGTTATTCTTATGCATTATATAGCTATCCCTTTTTAGTTTATAGTGTATTGGAGTGGCTGAAGGGAAGTACCTGAAACTGATGAACTGTGTTCCAGTAGCCTTGATTCTTAAAGAAGACTATATAACTATATAGCTTTTACAGTGTGACTGTGTGATTTTGATAACCTTGTGTCTGATGCTCCTTTTATCTGGGGTGTGGACAGATGAATAAAAAAAGGATAAAAAATAAATAATAGGGGGAGATAAAGGGTGACAATTGGGTAGATTGAGATACTAGTGGTTAATGAGAGGAAAGGGTAAGGGGTGTGGGATGTATGAGTTTTTTTTTCCTTTTTATTTCTTGTTCTGGAGTGATAACAAATGTTCTAAAAATGCTTATGGTGAAGAATACACAACTATGTGATGAAACTATGAGTCATTGTATAATATGGTTGGACTGTATGTGTGTGGATATTTCTCAATAAAAATATTAAAAATAAATTTAAATAAAAGACTGTGGGTTTGGGTAGAATACATTTTTGTTGGATAGGTTCTTAGGAATTGGGTTTATCAAAGGATTTTCTGCTCTCTAGGAAGACAAGGAAGATGCTAAGGAATTTTGGTTATCTGGGACTAAAACAAGATAAAGGAATAAGAGCCACATAGATAGTCCATACTTGGAGAAGCAAGTAGGCAGATCAGTGAGGTTAGAAATATATCAGAAAACAAATTTCTGGGCCTGTTAATATAAGGCCCTGTGTTTCTTATTCCTGCTTAGCGGTGGGAATTGAAGCTTGTTACTCACAGGATCAGAGCCTCATCTGTTTCTCACCTAAAGAACCAAGCAGAATAAGATTCATGGATGGAAAACATTCAAAACCACAGATGAACTTTTGTTTTTGGTCAAGATGGAGTAACAAGGGCTGAATTTATCTTCCCACTTGAAACAACTAAAACACTGAAGAAAATACATGAAACAATGATTTTTAAGACATTGGACACCAGGCAAAGAAAAACAGTGATTCCTGCAGGAAGGGAAACAGATAAAGTGAGCCCACATTTGCCTCTAATTTACTCCCTACAGAGAAGGTCCAGGCTGTAGTGCAGGGCCGAGACCCACGTGGGGTCCCACCATGTCGCTGAGTTGAAAAGATGAAACTGGGAGTCCAGGTATCTTAGCTTCCCAACTGCTATGACAAATCGACGTAAGCAATGGGAATTTATTGGCTCCTGGTTTTGAGGCTGGAAGCCCAAAATTGAGGCATCAGCAAGGCAATGCTTCCTCCCCCAAATCTCTAGGATTCTGGTGCTGGCTGCTGGCCATCCTGGCGTTTCTTGACTTGTGTCACATGGTGATGCCCTCTCCTTTCTCTTCCTGGTTCCCTTTGACTTCTGGTTTCTGGCTTCTCCCTGTGTCTTTCTCTAACTTTGACATACAGTTTCTTTCTCTTAAAAAGGCCTCCAGCAATCCTAAGACTCAACCTCATTTGGTTGGGCCACACCTTGGCTTTAAGTATAAATAACATCTTCAAGACCCCACCTTCACAAGAATGCAGGTTAAGACTAAGAATGTGCCTAAATTGTGGTACATAAATCAAGATAACACACTAGCGAAATCAAGGTGACTGAGTTCTCAAGGCAGTGCACCGGAAAGGAAGGCCCTGTGCCTAAAGAGAGCTCTTGTGATCTGCAGTGAGTCTCCCGCAAATCTTCAACTAAGTATTAATCAGCAAACACATGTATAGAAACTACTTGAGGCCAGAGAAAGAGCTATCCAGGAGGATTAGAGGGAACAATTTCCTGAACTCACATAGGGCCAAGAAAGCTCCTATTCCAACCAGTCACATAGAAGAGCTCACAATTCATGAAGCTCCAAGTAGAATGCTCAGAAGAATTTTGCCTTAATAGTGGGGCAAAATTAATCCTCGGCTAAACACTGCTTTGGCCCACCTAATAGAGCTTAAATGCAAGCTCCAAAAGGCTCAGACTATTTCCCCATAACTTAACCATTCCCCATAACAAAGTTCAAGAATGTTTATAGGCATATGAAAAAATCCAGAATTCAGAAGGTAAAATTCACAAAGTCTGGCATCCAATAAAAAAATATGATCCATAGGGAGGGCCACGGTGGCTCAGTGGTAGAGTTCTCACCTGCCACGCCAGAGACCTGGGTTCGATTCCCAGTGCCTTCCCATGCAAAAAAAAAAAAAAAAAAGATCCATAATAGGAAAAATTCAGTCAATTGAAAACCACTCAGAAATGACACATATAATAGAATTAGTAGACAAAATAATTAAAACAGTTATTATAACTGTAATCCATATGTTTGAGAAGCTAGAGAAAAGGATTGAACATAAGAAAAGACAGGGAAGACATAAAGAACACCCAAAAACAAAGACAAAAACAAACAAAACAAAAAATAAAAAGACCCAAATCACACTTCTAGAAATGAAAACTTCCGTGTCTGAAAGGTAAAATGCACTGGATGGGATTAACAGCAGACCAGATGCTACAGAAGAAAAGGAGAGATTAGTTAATTTGAGGACATGGCAATAGAAATTATCCATAATGAAACACAGAAAGAAGAAAGCCTGGGAAAAAATGAGCAGCGCACCAGTGAACTGGGGGACAACTTAAAGTAACTTAATATAAATGTAACTGGTGTACCAAAGAGGGCAGGGGAAAAGAGAACATTTGAAAACATAACAGCCAAAATTTTTCAAATTTGATGAAACTATAAACCCAGAAATCCAGGAAGTTGCATAAACCACACACATAAGAAATACACCATAAACTACACCACAGCATTGCATAATCAAGTTGCTTAAAATAATAGATAATTTTAGAAGCCACTAGGAGAAAAAAGTCACATTCCATAGAGAGGAACAAAAGATAAGAATGACCACAGACATCTTGCCTGAAACGAGGCAAGCTAGAAGACAGTGGGGCAAGTATCTTTAAAGTACTGAAGAAAGGTATTTGTCTTCTTAGACGTCAACACTCAAAGAATATATCTTACAAAAACAAAGGTGAAACTTTTCCAGATATACAAAAGTTGAAAAAAAATTCAGCAGCAGCAAACGGGCACAACCAGAACTGGTAAAGGATGTCCTTCAAGCAGAAGGAAAATCACCCAGGTGGAAATCTGGATCTATATAAAGGAATGAAGAACACTGGAAATGGCAATTACTAAGGGTAAATGCAAGATATTTTTTCTCATTATATTAATCTCTGTAGAAGATGATTGACCACTCAAAGCAATAATAATAATGATGATGTATTGTGATTGTGAGGTTTCAGTATCTATAGAAATAAAATTCATGACACCAATAGCACAAAGGCTGGAAGGGGAGAAATGGAAGTGGATTCTTGTACATGAAGTAGTGTGATTCACTCGAAGGTAGACTATATTAGGACAAATCCTAAAACAACTGCTATAAAATCACAATAGAGTAAGAGCTAATAAAACTACAAAAGAGATAAAACGGAATCATTAAAAAATACTCAGCTAAAAAAAAAAAATACTCAGCTAATCCAAAAGAAGGCAGAAAACAAGAGAGAAGGAAACAAAGAACAGACAAAACAAATGTAAAACATATAGCAGCCATACCAATAACCACAATATATATATATATTTCAATTAAAAGGTAGAGACTTGTATACTGAATTATAAGAAAAAGGAGAAAAAAAGCAAAATCCAACTACACCCTGCATCCTAAAAAAAGGAACATGTTCTCTAATCTTTTAACCCAAAATACCCTGGTGGCACTTGGGCAAGTGCTCCTTTCCACTGCTGTCCCTTTCTCTGTAACAGTTCCTCCTCCATCCAGGTGCCTCTGCTCCTGAACCATCATGCACATTTAGTATTAAGTCAGTCCTTCTGCAAGGACTCTCAGTACTGACCCGTTTAACTCACTATCTTCATACTCGGTAATTGCTTTTGTCCCAATTTGTTTTGTCCGCTGGCCCACCTTCCTTCTTTGCCAGCTACCGGCCACATTATGGCAGTTATGCCAAGATACAGGAAATTAGAACACTGATGTGGGATTGAGACTTGTTCAAGCCTTTCTATCAGTTCAAGTCTTCCTTCAGCTAAAACTGACTCTACTGCTTGGGGCTAAAGCCATACCAGAGAGATACCACCTTTAGCAAGAAATGTTTGTAAATGACCGCAATACTAAGTCACCCTTGTTGCTTAACTGGCCATGACTTGTGCCCTATGTCTCATAATTTCCTGAAATGTGTTCCCCAGCTTATGCCCCAAATCTAAGAGATGCCCCGAAGCTTGCCCACTAGCTTTCCTAATGCCGCCTGGAGTTTTAAGACTTTTGCAATACCTGATTCTCCATGACAACACTCTCTGCATCTTTCAAATAATAGCCACTCATTTGTGTTAGACAACCCCCAATATAAACAAACGTCACCACCACCACCAGCACCTCTGCTGGTTCCACCCGCAGTGGCAACAGCAAGAGACCGTCTGGGTTTGCCTGTCCACCACCGGTCATTTTTTGCCCTGCCCTCTGAGTGCCATGCTCTGCCTGCTGGCCTGGTCCCCACCCCATTCCAGTCATGTGGCACCAATTGAGCACATTAAGGGAAGAATTTCACCATAAGAGCTATATTTTCAATATCCAACCTGGGCATAAATATGATCTCCTTATTCCTTTCTTTAAGGTTGAAATAGTTTATGACTCCCCGTCTTCCCACTGATTAGTTGTGAAAGGTCCCTTCCAAGCCTGTAACTTTTAAAAGCTTCCCCAGAGCCATAGAGTGGAGTGAATAAGGACTCAGGCTCTGCTGCTCAAGTGACTGGTTTCTGAGCCCAGTTTTACTAGCCAGTGACTCCTGGTACCTTACTTTCCCAACTAGAAAATGGGGCTAGTAATAGTGCCTAATTCAAAGTTAACATAGGTGACACAGTCAGTGCAGTGATAGGCGCCTAATCACCCACAACTGTAATTGTCATTCACCTTTAAAATATACAATTATGCCAGTCGTAAAGTGGTCAGACAAATCTTGCCTTCTGTTTTAGTTTCCTTGGCTGCTCAACAACAAAAAAAAGTGCAAAGAGTTGACTTAAACAACGGGAACTTATTAGCTCATGTGTCTTTTTTTGTTTGTTTGCTATAAGGTGGGGGTCACATTTCATTCTTTTTCCATGTGGGTGTCCCTTTGTTGCAGCACTGTTCACTGAATTTTTGTTTGGTTGGTTGGTTTCTTGTTTGTCTGTTTTGCTTGTTTGTTTGGGAGGTGCATGGGCAGGGAATCAAACCCAGGTCTCCCGCATGGCAGGCGAGAATTTTACCACTGCATTGCCCTTACACCCCCTAGCTCATGTTTTTGAAGCTAAGAGAAAGTCTGAATTGAGTTGTCATCAAGGCTGTGCTTTCTTCCTCAAGAACCCTACCCAGAGGCTGACTGCGGGTGGGCCTTGGTCCTGGGCCCCTCCATTACATGGCAATGCGCATGGCAGCTTTCCTTCCTCTTCTGGGTCCCGCTGACCTTCCGCTTCCTGCTTCCTGTGGTCTTTTCTCTCTCTCTGTATGAATTCTCCACTAAGAGGATTAAGACCCATCCTGATTGAGGTGTGGCACACCTAACGGAAGTAATCGCATCAAAAGGTCCTACTTATGCTGGGTTCACCCCCACAGGAATGGACTGCATTTAAGGACCTGCTTTTCTGGGTTTCTTACAGCTCCAAACCACTGCAGCTTCCATCTTACTTAGGGATGCTGTAAACTTAAAAGTCATAAATGTCAAAACACATATATAAAATCTACTATTACATTAAAATGCTGTCTCCAAGTCCCTACTGAGGGGTGCTATGTTGGGAAAATTGGTGAAGGTCTTTTATCAATTCATTAACTAAACTCCCTTAGACTGGGATCACAGCTCAACCAGGACTGTAAAATTCTGCTCTATAACAAGTGAGGTAAGAGCAGTCCTTAGAATCCAACAGGCAACCTTAAGTACAGGAATTTCCAGTTGCCCTTAAGGAAATAGGTTTCAATGCCATTGACCTTGTTTATGACAGAGAAGAACACATCTTTAGCCCAGTTTAGAGGCCATTTTAGAATAATGGGGCATGTTTAAAAAAAACATTTTAATAACTCTTTTCAAATTCAAAACACGAGTTGGTGAGATTTCCAGCTGTGGCCAAGTGGGAAGGTCAACAAATCCTCTCCTCAAAAACCAACTATAAAGTTGGACAACATAAATAGAAACAATTTCAGCGCTCTGGAGATTGACCAAAGGCATACAACAACCTGAGAAATATTTGTGCATGAAAACACTATTGCATTTCTGGTAAGAAAGAGAGAGTCTGAGACAGCCTTTCCTGGGGTTGCTTCCATTGCACTCATGCCCCAGGATGGGTGATGAGAATGTTCTTTAGGATAAAGCAGGTCGTGAGGGTCAACAGGTTTGTAGTTGCAATCCAAGGAGGACTGCTTGACTTGGAGCAGTGGGTGAAAACCACGCCCAGCTACAAGTCTGGAAATGACAATCTTGGCAGAAGGTGAGCAGGAAAATCTGTGGCTCCATTATCTTGGGTTTGCACTTGTGGTTGGGGATAACATGATCTTGGCTGAGTTTGTGTGCTGCACAACAGAGATTGGAGACAGGCCAAGTTAATCACAGACACACCACCTGGCCAACCATGAGGTTGTGCACAAGACACAAGGAAATTGAAGGAGGCCAGGTGGTTAGTAAAAGCTTGTAGCAAACTTAAAATGGCCTGAACTTTGAATGTTCTCCCCTGTCCATCAGCAAAGATCCATTAGCAAAGGACAAACCTTATGGGATTAAGGTGACTGAGTTTGAGCAAAAGTTACCAGGTTCTAAATACTCTAATCAAAAGGCAGAAATTATGAGACTGGATTAAAAAAAACCAAAACAACAGATCCAACTATTGGTTGTTTACAAGAGATATGTCTTTGATTTAAAGACACAAAGAGGTTGAAAGTAAAAGGATGGAAAAATATATGCCAAACAGTAATTATAAGGGAGTTCAAGTGAAAATATTAATACCAGGCACCATTGACTTGAAGATAAGAAATATTACTAGAGAGAACAAGATATATTTCATAATGATAAAAGAATCAATATGTCAGGAAGTATAACAAATACAAATGCATATACATCTAAAATCAGAGCCTCAAAATACATGAAGCAAAAAGTGAGAGAATTGAAGTTGAAATAACTCAACAATATTGGTTGGGTATTTCAATACCCCACTCTTAATAACTAATAGAAACACTAGACAAAAATCAATAAGTATATAGAAGAGTTGAACACTATTAATCAACTCAATCTAACTGACATATAGAGAACACTGACTACAGAATGCACAATCTTTTTAAGTGTAGATGGAACATTCCTCAATATAGACCCTATTCCCCTGGATAGGCCAATTAATTTAAAAGGATTGAAGCAATATTGACTCTGTCCTCTGACAACAACAGAATTAAATTATAAATCAACAAAAGAAAGAAATTTGGGAAATCCCACAATATTTGGAAATTAAAGGCCACACTTCTAAATAGCCCATGTGTCGAAGAAATCACCAGCAAAATTAGAAAATATATTCAGCTGAATGTAAATGAAACCACAACATATAAGAATTTCTTAAGTGCACTTAAAGTCACACTTAAGTGGAATTTATACCTTTAAATGTATTTATCAGAAAGGAATAAAAGTTTCAAATCAATAATCTACGACTCCACATTAAGAAAATACAGAAAAAGCAAAAGGATGGAAAAATATATACCAAACTAATTATAAGAGAGCTCAATTGGCTATATTAATATCTAAACCAAAACAAAACACAAAATAGAAGAAAGTAAATAATAAATATTAGAAGAGAAATCAATGATTCAGAAAACAGGAAAGCAATAGAGGAAAAGAAATGAAACCAAATATTAGTTTTTTTAGGAAAGAGCAATAAAATTGAGAAACCTTTAGCTAGAATGACCAAGAGAAAAAGAGAGAATACCCAAATTGCCAAAATCAGGAATAAAAGAGAGGATATAATCACTTCTAGTACAGAAATTAAAATACTATAAGGGGACATTATGAACAACTTTATGCCAACAAATTAGATGATTAGAGGAAATGACCAAATTCTTAGAAAGTTAGAAAACTACCAAAACTGACTCAAGAAGAAATAGAAACTCTGAATAGTACTATAAGAAGTAGAGAAATTGATTTAGTTACAACACTCCACAAAAGCAAAAACAAAAGAAAAAAATCAAACCTCAGGCCCTAATGGCTTCACTGATGAATTCTACCAAATAATTAAACAAGCTATAGTAATTCTTCAAAAGTCCTTTCAGAAAATGGAAGTGGAGGGAGCACTCCCAAATTCATTCTTTCAGGTCAGTATTATCCTGATATCAAAGCCAGACAAAGTCATCCCAAGAAAAGAAAGCTACAGATCAATATTCCTTATCAACATTAGATGCATTAATTTTTTTAAAAAAGTATTTTTGTTGATAAATGTTCACACACATACATTCCAGAAGATGCATTCATCTTTAAGAAGGTATTTGCAAACTAGATCCAGCAGCATAAAAAGTATGATACACCTTGACCATGTGGAATTATTCCAGAAATGTAAGGTTGTTTTTATATCTGAAAATCTATTAATACAATACAATATACTGTATAAATAGAATACAGGATAAAACCCACATGATCATCTCAATAGATTCAGGGGAAAAAAAACAAAAGCCAACATCCGTTTGTGTTAAAAAAAAAAAAAAGGTGGGCAATGGTGCTCAGTGGCAGAGTTCTCGTTGGTGCCTGCCCATGTGAGAAAAAAAAAAAAAAAACTCAACAAATAGGAACAGAGAGGGTCTTCCACAACCTGATAAAGGGCATCTGTGAAAAATTCACAACCCACATCATACTTCTTGGTAGAAAACTGAATACTTTCCCTGAAGGTCAGGAAGAAAGCAGGGATGTCCAGTCTTGCCCCTTCTTTTAACATTGTACTGGAGGTTTTGGCCAGTACTATAGGCAAGACGAAAACAACAAAAAGTAAACACGTCCAAATTGAAAAGGCATAAGTAAAACTGTCTTTATTCTCAGATTACATGATACATGTCATGTCTATAAAACAATCCCAAAGAATCCACCTAAGACAAATAAGAACTAATAAACAGGTATAGCAAGGTTGCAGGATACAAAATCAATCTATGAAAGAATCAATTGTATTTTCATATACTAGCAATGACAGACAAAAATGAAATTAAGAAAACAATTCCCTTTACAATAGCATCAGAGGGAATAAAATATTTAGGAATAAATTTTTAAAAGACATGCAAGAATGTTACACCAAAAACTATAAAGTATCACTGAGAAAAATTAAATATCTAAATAAATGGAGAGATATTCCATGTTCACAGATTGGAAGTATCAATGTTGCCAAAATGGCAGTTCTTTCCCAAATTTGATCTATAAATCGAATCCAATTCCTATGAAACCCCCAGGAAGTCATTTGTTTGTATTTTTTAAAGGAAATGACAACCTGATAAAAAAAAATGTATACAAAAATACAAAGGACCTAGAATAATCAAGACGTTCTTTCAAAGAAGAACAAATCGGGGGACTTACATTATTTGATTTAAAATATATTATAGGGCGGCTGCTGTGGCTCAGCAGGCAGAGCTCCGACCTGCTGTGCTGGAGGTCTGGAGTTCGATCCCTGGTGCCTCCTGCCCATATGCAAATTAAAAAAAAAATGTAAAATATATTATAAAACTACAGTTATCAAGACAGTGTGGTATTAGCACAAGAATAGGCATTACATCAATGAAACAGAATTAAGGATCCATAAATACACCCTCACATTTATAGTAATTTGATTTCTGACCAGGGTTCCAAGACAGACCAATGGTGAAAAGAGTCATCTTTCAACAAATGGTGCTGAGACAAATGAAAATCCACATGCGAGGTGCAGGGAAAAGGAAATGAAAAAGAGTTTAGAAACTTATCTCACAACATAAACAAAAATGAACTCAAAATCTCCAAATCAATCTTAGATCTAAATGTAATAGCAAAAGCTATTAAACTTCAAGAAGAAAACATAGGAGAAAATCTTTGTGACCTTCCATTAGGCAAAATATTTTTTACAAATGACACCAAAAGTATGATCCATAAAAGAAAAATTGATAAATTGGACTCCATCAAATATAGGATGTTTATATTTCAAAAGAAACCATTAAGAAAATGCAAAGGCAAGACTTAGACTGGGAGAAAATGCTTGCAAATCATATATCTGGTTTTCATCCAGAATGTATAAAGAACCCTCAAAACACATTGATAAGGAAACAAATAAAACCAATAAAAATTGGTCAACAGGTTTAAAAAAGACATTTCACTAAAGAAATAGACAAATGGCTAATAAACTCATGAAAAGATGGTCAGTGTCATTAGTATTTTGGGAAATGCAAATTAAAGCCACAATGAAAAACCACTTCACACCTAAGGGAATGGCTGTAAGTTAAAAGATAGACAATTCCAAATATTGGCAGAGATGTGGAGAAATTGTAGCCCTCATATGTTGCCAGTGGGACTGTAAAATAATGTCACCACTGTGGAAGACAGTTTGGCATTTTCTTAAAAAGTTAAACTTGGGCCACGGTGGCTCAGCGGCAGAGTTCTTACCTGCCATGCCAGAGACCTGGGTTTGTTTCCTGGTGCCTGCCCATGCAAAAAAAAAAAGTTTAATTTACCACTCAATCCAACAATTCCCCTCCTACTGAAGCAGCATAGCACAGGGCATCGAGGCTACCATCTCTGGTTTCCTACCCAGCGCCAAAGGAGTTAATGCACAACTGCAAACTCCCTAGAACAAGAATTTCCTCTAAAGCCTCAAATCCCCTCCAAACCATAAAACTTGCAAAATCATGGGCTCGAAACAAATTCTCAGTTAATAACAGAAAGCCTGGGGTCCTAAAGATTGTTTAACTATGTGCCCAGAACAAACTTTTAGTACGTGACAGGAAGCCACAAGCATCGATAGTTATCTCTTCCTGAAACAAAGAAGACACCTGGTCTTCAGAGGTCAAAATGGAGTATCTCTGCTAGCAAAACCTTCCTATAAAGTAAGTTATATTCATGCCACTCAGGGTGTGCCTCTCGCTTGTGCATGCTTGTGCTAATTTCTCTGGCATGTACAAACCTTTCAATGTACTTCACTGCTAACTGCTACTTGCTTTCTCATCCTTGAATTCTTTCTTGTGGTGAGATTCTGAGCCTAGAGTGGAGGTCGGCTCTGCTGTTGGCAGAGCTAAGGTTATAGAGGAATCTACCCAAGAGAAATGAAAGCATATGTCCACACAAAGATATGTATACAAATACAAAATGCAGTATTATTCATAATAGCTAAAACCTAAAAATAATCCAAATGTCTATTAATTGGTGAATAGATGAACAAAATGAGTCATGTGCATACAATGGAATATTATTTAGCAACAAAAAGGGGAGAAATAATTTCAAATACATTATGCTAAGACAGAGCGAAAGAAGCCAGAAGGTTATGTAGTGTATGATTTCATTTATACTAAATGTCAAGCAAAGACATATTTATAGAGACAGAAAGCGGGTTAGTGGTTGCCTAGGGGAAGGGGATATTGACTGCAAATGGGCACTTTATGGGCTAATGGAAATGTTCTAAAACTGGATGGTTGTGATAATTGTACAAGTCCATAAATTTGTTAGAAATCCTTGAATGGTATACTTACAACAGATGGATCTAATGGCATGTTAATGATACCTCAATAAAGCCAATTAAAAACTTGAAAACGTGAACTGTAGTGACCTAAAATACAACTTGCAGCCCGGTTGGCTCTGCTTTGCTGTCAATCATTTCAGCTGCTGAAGTTAAGTTGGAATTTGGAATGATTATGTGAGTCTGAGAGACCTCTGAGAAGATTGGCCTCAGGTACCCAATCATATTTAAAGATATAAATGTTCAGTAAACTTTCTTTTCTTGGTCTACTCACAGCAGTTTATCATTCACTCTGCTTTTGTCAGTGCAAGCTGCTCCCCTTCTCGGGGGGTACTCCTGCTCAATGGAAGCAGTAATTAATTAAGAGCTCAGCTCCTGCACTGGAAGAAGCAGAAGGACAGAGAGAGCCAAACAGATGTCCTCAAAATGAGTTTGTTCTGCTAGCAAGTTTCCTAATTATCACTAACACACACAAATGCCATGGGTTGGAAAATACTCATTTTCTTTCAATAATAGCTGTAAAAATAATCAGCCAGAAAAGCAATGACAACAACCACCTTTGAATTCCATGTTCTGGCCGTTGAAGTGTGCGAGTATGAAATCAGTTCATGCACTGAATCAACTCTGATCCTCATGACAGAGTAGGGATGTGGTTTGTTAGGGACCGTTTAAAGAAGAATATGCATGGAGGGAGGGCAGATTTACCCTACCAGATATCAAGGCTTTTTGGAACACTAGTAAATTTGAACGTGGTTCTGGCATTGTCATAGATTAATAAGCCAATAAAAACCAAGCGCCATTAAACAGACTCACATTCATACTCTATGGTATTATAATGGAAAAAAAATTAATGCATTATACTACACTGAAATCAGACACTTCATTCAACAACTACAAAAATATAGCAGGCATCAGCAAATGTTTTCTTTAAATGGCCAGATAGTAAATGCTTTGGGCAGTCTCTGTTGCATATTCTTTTTCTAAACAGCTTTTAAAACATGCAAAAATCATTCTTAAGGGTCTGTCAAAACAGGTCATGAGTCAGGGCCAGAGTTTACCCACCCCAACCACTGGCTGATAGAACTGGAAAAGATAATTTCAGCCAGTATGAACCACAAAGGATGAGCAATTATAATGAAAAGTGATTTCCTAAATTACAAAGAATACAGACAATCCAAAAGAAAGATAATCAAATGATATGAACAGGAAATTAAATAGTTAATAAGCATGCAAAAACAAGCTCTTGCATGAAGGGAAGGAAATGCAAATTAAAATATCAATGAGATAACCTTCCACTTACATTTAAAAAAAAACGGTGAAACCTAAGTGTTTCAGAAAAGGTAGATCAACTACAGTAAAATCTATACTGTTGTTGGGAGTGTAAATGGGTTCAACCACTTTAGAGAGCAATTTTGCAACATATACTAAATTTGAAGATGCACATACCCTGCAACTGAACAACTCCATTAATCAATATAAACTTTAGGGAAACTCTTGCCAATAGGCAAAAGGAGACATACATAAGGAGAGGCATTGCAGCAACACGTGCTAAGGAAAAAACGCAAAACAATTTAGTGTCCATTAGTGGGGTCATGGATAACCAATTGTGCTGTATTCATAAATGGAATACTAAATGGCAGAATGAATGATCAGAATTATATATACTGATGTGGACAAATCCTGTAAATATTTGTTGCAACAAAAGTTACACTGCAAGCCAAGGACTGAAGAATAGCCACTGTGAAGAAGAGGGTAGGGACACTCATTCCACTAGACATCAAGATTTATTATAAAGCTATGATAGTCATGACAGAATGTATTGAGTGCAGGGATGAACAGGCGAACTGATGGAACAGAAGAACGCACATGTTGAAAGGAACAGCATTGCAGATCAATGGATAAAGTTTAGGTTTCTCAATAACTGACGCTGGGAGAGTTGGTTATGCAACAGGAAAAAATATGGAACTGGATTCTTGCCTTAGGCCATACACAAGCTACAGTTTTGGGTACATTAAACACTTAAATATGAAAGGCAGAATTTTAGAACTCTCGAGGAAAAACATAAGAGAATGGCCTTATGACATTATAATAGACCAGGCTTTCTTAAATCAACCACCAAGTGCTAACTATAAAAGAAAAATAATTAATAAATTTGACCCTATTGAAATGAAGAATGTTACTTCATCAAAAGACACCATAGAAATTGAAAAGGCAAGCCATAAGCCAGAAGTAAATATTTGCAACATATATAAAAGCAACAAAGAATTAATATCCAAGATATATAAAGAATTCCTACAAAGAAAAAAGAAAAAAAGACAAACACTAGAAAATGGACAAAGGACTGGGATATTCTCTTTACAGAAAAAGAATTGTAACTGGCCAAAAACCATATGAAAAGATGTTTAACGTCATTAAGAATTGATGAAATGGAAGTTTATGCCATACAATACATCATTTTCCCCAATAGATTGGCATATGTTGGAGAGACTGAAATGTCAGAGCACTGACATATTGCAGATAGAGGTTTAAACTTCTCTAAACTCCAGGGAGTTATAAACCAGTAGAACCACTTTGAAAAATGCTTAATACAATCATGCAAGACCCAGAAGCCCAACTCCTAGGTATTTACCACAGAGAAATTCTTGCATTTTTACACCAGAAAAAAAATATGCAACAATGTTCATAGCAGCTCTGTTTGTAGTACTGGCTTTGTGAAACTACCCAAACATCCAATGGCGCTCAAGATGTGATGTAGTTATGGAATACTACAATGGAATACTATACAACAGTGAAAAAGTCAGTGAGCCAGAACTGTACCCACCACTGGATGGACCTCACCTCACAAATACACAAAATAAAACAAAAACAGTCTCAGGAGAATACAGAGAACACAATACTCTTTTATATGTGGTTTAAAACATTCATAAAACTGAATAACATGTCATTTAGGATGACATACATTATGGTAAAACTATAAAGAAATGTCAAGAAACAATAAGAACAGAGCTCAGAGTGACAGGTTACCTCTCGTGTGGAGGCAGAAGGTTGTGGCTGGGGAGGGGCAGTCAAGGCTTGAAAAGTATTGGTGATGGTTTACTGCCTAGGCTGGGTGGGGAGTACAGATGCACTGGATTTATTATTAATACTAATCTTGCACCTATATGTAGTATTTGTATCAAATATTTCATACATTTAAAATGGAAAAGTTATGTGGCAGAACAAAAAAGTCCCATAAGATCAATTTATCTTAAATTTGTGAAGCACCAGTATTACAGGAGTATATATTGTTTCTGGATCTGTCAGAAAACAACGCTTGCTACTATAATAAAATAGCAGGTATCATTCAGGGAGAAGGGAAGAAAATACTTGGTAAAGGTTACAAAGAGATTTTCTAACTGAGAAGTTAGGATTTAAGGATGATGATGATTACTGAATCATTTTACAGATATTCCTTTTAGCTTTCTGGTGTATTAGAGTAGACAGAGGGAAATACCTGAAATCCCTGAACTGTAATCCAGCTGCCTTGATCTCTGTTCGTGATTGTATAGCCTTTATCATCTGTCCTTGTGATTGTAAAAACCTTGTGAATAACCTTCACTTGTCCCATTTTATGTTTTTTTTTTTTTACTTTAAAGTCTTATAATCACTAAAGACAGCCCCTAATGTTTATTAACGAAGGGAATTGGGTCATCCCAGAACTAACCCACCCCAAGTCTAAAGTTATCTTGATAACCAAGTCTGAATCCAACCAAAATAGGCCTGCCTGACATGTGTAGTAGCTTAGACTTTAACCCAAAATCACCTCTACCTTATCATAATACTAAATAGCCCACTCATCATCATTATCATACTAAAAACCATGTCCATCATCATAGTAAGGCCACCTTTTTCTTACATATGTTCTGTGACTAAGCATGTAATCAATCTATGCATGCTCAATAATTAAATCACTTCTAATTACATCCTCTGGGGCCATTGTTCTCATTATCCTAAAACCTGCCCATCTTTTAATGCTATAAAACCATTAGAATGACTGCCTTTTAGGGAGGCAGATTTTGGGGGATTGATAGGGCATCTGATCTCCTGCTTCACATCTAGCAATAATTCAAAGACAGAAATTTCTTTCTCTCTTTGAAATCCTGGTGTCTCAGGAATTGGTCATTGCATGGATCAGGCAGAGACTGCACAACCTTTGTCCAGTAACAACTTGGCAGCCCCTAGACGAGATGCTGCCTGAGGCTCTGGAGCCCTGGCCGGACAGGCAGGTGTGATAATTGAGCCTTTTGCAGCCACTTTGTCTAGAGGCTCGGCCATCAGGTTTTCCCGTTCTGCTGGCACTGCAGACCCTTTTGACACCTTAAGAAGCTTCAAAGAGAGAAACGGTTTCCAATGACAAGTTTGGACATCTGACTGGGTGAGTGGGTCATCAAGGTAAAGGTGGATTGAGAAGTAAGTTTGGTGGTTCGAGTCCCCTGGACCTTGGCTTGAGTCCCGATTCTCACTTCCAGAAGCATCCCCCTTGCTCTGACCTTTACACCTTTCTGATTTCTGAGGACCATCCTGTATGGGGTTTGAGGTCTTGACCTGAGTTTGTTGAGTTTATTACTGGAAAATAAGTCATCCAACAATTAACTGGTGTTCAGTGAAATTATGGAGGGCTGTTTAACTGTTGGCTGGTGAGTTACATAGGTGTAGTAAGTGTCTAACGCCCGTTTAATTGTTAATTGATGTGCTTGGTCTTGTTATTAGTAGCTGTGTTACTTAAATATATATGTTAACTGTCTTTAAATGTGTTAGTTGGTGTCTTACTGAATCTGTATTGGTCTAGTGCTCCTAATCGGTTACTGATTATGGAAATTCTTTAAAAGGGAACCTTTGGGCTATATTGAAAAATTGGAAAGATTTTAGTTATGAGTCTATGAGAAAAAGATTTATTTCTAAAGCACAGTCTTTTATTTGTCCCTCCCAAAAGTGTTCCTGTTTCTTGTGTGACTGTGTCTCTTTGCCTGTTCAATGTATAGTCACATACCTCTCTGGATGGTAATAGCAAATTAACCAAAAATTCTTAAAGAGCTCTATTTGAATTGCTTAAAGTAAATAAGCACTTCAATATAAAAATTAGTACTCCTGGAGTCCCAGAAGGGGACAAAAGAAAAAACCCTCTGGGCAGCAAGTTTCAAAGCCTTAGTTTTTGTAATTACTGTAAACAAACCTGGACGTTAGACAGAAACTGCCTCTGGAATTTCCCTAAGCTGTAAGAGGGCTGCCTTGGGAAAAGGCAAAGACCTTTTCCAATCATCTGGGTCACCATTTTAAGTGAAATACATCTACTAATTGGAAATAATTAGAAGGGCATGGGAACTCTCAAATCCCACTGCCCTCACCTAAAACTTTTAAATCCATGTTCAACAGGCCAGGCCTCATTCTTTCTGTCTTACCTATCCCTGCCCCTAGGGCCCAGCCACCTACAGCAGCTATGGGGAAGGACTGGGTGCAGACAGATGGTGAGGTGTGGCTTAGAATCCTTTTTTCCTCAGCCTGGAGATTAAAAATGATAGGCACAGAAAAAATGCTGCAGAATAATCCATGTTTGTTAAAATTATTTTTTTCCAGTAACACCTTTGGAATGGTAACTGTAGCAAACAAATCATGGAGAATAATGCACATTCTCAAAATTCCTCTTAAATAGCCTAACTGAACAGGTTGCATAAACTGAGCAATGTACCTGGTAATATATTTTTATTATATAAACAAAATAATGTATTTTTAATGTATCTTATTATATGAAATAAAAATAAAGATATGCTGATGCTTTAAATATATGCTAATTAAGAAATCTGTTTAGTAAAAAATATAAATATACATGAGATTTTTTTGGTAAGCTTGATTACCTGGATTTCAAAGAATCTAGCTTTTTGATTACTTTGCCATTTGCTATCCCAGTATGTGAAAGAATTTGAATTTGTAGTGGTTTTGTTTATGTCAATCCATGTATCTTTGTTAGCAAGTGTTGCCATAAAGAGGGGAGACATAATTCATAGCTTCAAAAAGTTCATATTCTAGTTGGAATATACTATTATCAGGGCATAGTATAAGACAGCAGTAATAAAGGAACAAAAATGCTGGAAAATTTTTCAAAAGAATATAAATTTTAAAATGATCTAAGAAGACCTCATAGAAAAGATGACACTTTTAAGATTTTGAAATAAGAAAATTCTATTTGAATAAATAGAGCTCTGAACTAGTTTTTCAAAAGCCATAACTTAATTTTTTAAAAGATACATACATTTATTAGAATATAAACAATGAACAAGCTTCCTTTAAAATAGTTTCTTTCCCTGTCTCCTTTGTAAAAAAATTATTTCTCTCAGATTCTCCCTGTTTCAGCTTTTATTTCTCTATCTCTGTACTTCCTTGGCTTTCTATTCCTCTGTTTCACCTTTTCTTTGCACTATTCCTGAATTCTCAGAACTCCACTTCATTCTTTCTCTACCTTTCTTATACTCCACCTTTGTTTTCCAATCTCTGTTTCTATTTTTCATTGTTTCACTCAATATCTCCTCTCCCTCTTCTACCTTTTGCATGTTTTCTTTGGTATATATTTTTAAAAACTTTTTCTTATTGTATAGAATAACATACACAAAGCAAAATAACAAAAAAGCAATAGTTTTCAAAGCACTCTTCAAAAGTGGTTATAGGATAGACCCCAGAGTTTGTCATGGGATACCATATGATCCTCTCATATTTTTCCTTCTAGCTGCTCCAGAACATAGGAGGCTAGCAGGCTTAAATACTTTTTTATCATCACATAGACTTTTTTTCCTTCTTTTTTTGTGAACAATAACATATATACAAAAAAAGCTATAAATTTCCAAGCACAGCACCACAATTAGTTGTAGAACATATTTCCTTTGATCTTTGCATACCTCTCATTGGGGTGGTTTGGGCTATGGCAATTCTAAATTTTCGATATTGGGAGGGTCGCTGTCACTAATATGGGGTAGGGAAATGGAACTAGCTGATGATCTGGAGAGGCTGGGATAGGTTTCAGGACCTATCTGGACCAGGGACCCATCTGGAGTTTGTAGGTTTCTGGAAAGTTACTCTAGTGTATGGAATCCTTGTGGAATCTTATATATTGCCCTAGGTGTTCTTTAGGATTGGCTGGAATGGTCCTGGTTGGGGGTTTGGCAGGTTATGATAGGTAGCAAGGTCTACCTGAAGCTTGCATAAGAGCAACTCCAGAGTAGCTTCTCAACTCTATCTGAACTCTCTCTGCCACTGACACTTTATTAATTACACTTCTTTTCCCCCATTTAGTCAGGATGGAATTGTTGAACTAACATATACCTGCTATTTAGTACTTGGGAATAATGTTCAGGAAAAATGGAATCTTTTCTGGATATAAATCCCTTAATTATTGAAGGTCTGACTATATTTCAAATTTGAGCTCTTCTGACCTTTGAAGGTAGTGCTGGTTTGAATAGAAAATTTTTAGGCCTATTGTAAAGTAATCATTTGTGTGCTGTGAGTATAAAGCATATAAATATCTGGCTGTGTTCCAAACTCAAGCATAAATTTGTTCCTTATTCCATTATTTTGTAGTATCTCTGTCTCTTCTCTCCTTCAGGAATACTGTTATTAGAAGGAAGTAAGCATGTTCAAAGAGCTTTGTAAATTTGCTATCAAATTTATTTCTAATTGTATTCAGTTTGGATAAACACAGGATGGATAGTATTTTTATTATTTCCATACAAAGGTGACTACTAAGGTGGTCATATTTTCTGATTAAAGCAAATCTTGTTTGTTGTTGTAAAAAGTTGGTGAAACTGAATTTTGTTTGTATATGACCACAATCCCTGAATGGATATGGAAAGTTGCAGAAAGTTTGAGAAAGTGAATTTTGTTTGTTGTAGTCATTGCTTACTACAAACCCTGAAATGCATATGAAAAGTTGTAGGTTTATAAAAGTGAATTCTGTCATAATCAATGCTGGGCCTATTTATAGTAAGCCTATTTATAATATGTTTCTTTTCAAAACCTTTTGGGTCAAACCTTGTAGTCATAAAAAACTAAAGTTTTGTTTCTCTCTGTTAAAATAATGTGGATTGTTAGTCTGTTCCTAATGAAAAGTTTTAAGAAGTGTTTCTTAACCATCTAAGTACTCTGTCTAAAAGACAAAGATTTTATATCAGAATATCCTTGTTAATGTTTATGCTGCCCTTGTCATCCTCATTTCAGAAGACAAGTCTTCTTTTAAAGGGAAACTACTACAAAGGATTTTTTCTTTCACCTTGTAAAAGTGAGGTGCTAAAACAGTTTAACATATTACATAGGAGGTATTTGAGAAGCATTACAGTAATTAACAGGGGTTTTCTATCCTTTTAGTAGCCAAATATCTATGGGTGAAATGTTTTTCATGTATTTCAAGACTGTATAAAAACTCCTAAAGACTTGACAATGTTCTCACTGTCCACGTCATATACTGATACTGATCTGTATGATATCAGATATGGTATAATGTTGTTAGCATGGTTTAGTTATCCTTGGAAAAAGGCTACAGATCATAGAAACAACCAAATTTACTTGTTAGTCACTTTACTTTGTGACTAATGCCTCTCTAAAAGTACATGTGGTCAGCTACAGTCAAAGTTTCACCTGCAGAAAGGAGAAGTTTTAAAAGAGAGGCAGGACAAATACATAAATTATATCTTAGCTGTTAATAAAAATAACTGGTAAATGTGCAAATGTGAAATAGTCCAAAACCTCTCTATGGTTTGTCAATATAAGACAACTGTCAAATGTTTTATCTCTGAAAGTAGCTTTATTTTAAAATGCTTATAAGAAATTTAGATTGTAAGCTCTTACAGAGGTCACATTTACTCTTGAGCTTTAACTGCTATTTTAAAATTCTGAGATACTTTGCTCCTTTGTATAACCAAGTAGTTCCCTGGAACTGTAAGTCTTTGTGCAATACTTGAGACTCAGAGTTAGAATTACTCCACACTACAATTGTTAAGGAAATTGAAAAAGAGATCAGACTTTGATTAGAGATGTGAATGATGCTGATCTGGTTAAGACTAAGGTAGACCAGAATACAGGGTAAAAGATAATACTGCCTATATTTTAAAACTTTAACTTTGACCTGAGACCAAAGGAAGAGGTATTTATTTTGTGCAATATTTAAATTTTCTTTAGCACACTATCTAGTTTAACCTATCTGATCAATTTATCTAAACAACCGAATTCAGCTTTATTTGACATGGAACCTAGAATAAGGAATAAAATCTTAATATTCTGTACAAGTTAATGTTATACCCTGATACATTTCAGAGTATTTTGGGCAGAAAATGAGAAAGAATTTGCAAAATCCCTGGAGGGATTGGATAAAAAGTGGAACTATTAAACTTCCCCAGCTGGGGAATTCCAGATATTCTCTTAAGCAATAGGGCCTCCTAATTTAATCAGCCAAGCTCTTGATCTTCAGGCTTGCCCATATGAAACTCACTTCTTTAAGGGTAAAGCTAAGCCTACTTACAATTAATGTCTCAGTCACTCCCAGACCAGCTCTTTTTGTTCAGATGTGATCTCTCTCTCAAAGCCAAACTCTGCAAATAAACTCACTATCTTCCCCCCATATGGAACATGATGTCCAGTTTGTAAGTTTCCCTTGCAACATGAGAAATGACTCTCAGGGATGAGCCTGGACCTGGCATTGTGGGATTGGTTGTCCAAAAGAGGGTAAAGAAATATGTATTAAGTTTCAGCAGCTAAGAATTATGTATTAAGGAGCTAAGAATATGTATTAAGTTTCAGTAGCTACAAAAATTTCAAATCGAATCAAGAAGCCGTATTGGAGATTATTCTTACGTAAGTTTCAGCCAAATATTGCTAACTGCCACAATATGGCAAGTCCCAACCAACAGTATTCCTGGAAACCCTAAAGGATATCCTGGGCTCTATAAACAATTTACTTACTAAGTTTGTTTTTCAGAGACTTAAAGCCTCCAAATTGTTCCTATGCTAGATAAAACCCTAAACCCAGAAGTACTGGTCTCTCCAAGAACAACCCATTTCATCCCTCTGCCCCATAATTTCTATGCCCCTTTTCAGCATGAAGAAATTAGAAGAGTCATCACCCAGCTACCCCTGAAGAATGAGATAATTATCCAATGAGAGAGGGGAGTTGTAACTGAGAAATTAGGATTTAAGGGATGATTATGATTACTGAATCACTGAAGAGAAATTCCTTTTTACTTTCTTGTATATTAGAGTAGACAGAAGGAAATATCTGAACTCTATGAACTGTAATCCAGCTGCCTTGATCTCTGATAATGATTGTATAGCCTTTATCTTGTGCCCCTGTGATTGTAAAAATCTGTGACTAACCTTCACTTGTCCCGTTTTACCTTTTTTTTTTTACTTTAGAGTCTTAGATCACTAAAGACAACCCCTAATATTTATTTATTTATTTATTTATTTATTTATTTATTTAAATACATGGGCAGGCACCGGGAATCGAACCTGGGTCCTCTGGCATCGCAGGCAAGCATTCCTGCCTGCTGAGCCACTGTGGCCTGCCCAGCGCCCCCTAATATTTATTAATGAAGGACCCTTGGTCAGCCCAGAACTAACCCACCTCAAATCTAAAGTTATCTTGAACCTGCAGAGGAGGCCCAAGACACGTTAGAGATAATGTGGAGGCTAAAAAGAAAAAAAAAGAAAAAAAGAAAGTTATCTTGATAACTGAAGCTGGATCTAACTGAAATGGGCCCACCTGACATGCCCAGCAGCTTAGACTTTAACCTATACATCACCTACATCTCATTACAATAAAACCATGCCCATAATCATATTAAGGCTACCATTTTCTTACATACTTTCTGTGATTAAGAATAAGACCAATCTGCACATGTTCAATAATAAGATCACCTCTAATTACGTCATCTAGGACCACTGTGCTCATTATCCTAAAACCTGCCCATCTTTTGATAATGTAAAACTATCACAGTTACTGCAGTTCAGGGAAGCAGATTTTTAGGCTGACAGGTTGTCTGATCTGCTTCCCACCTCGCAATAAACTCTTCCTCTTTTTGAAATGGCAGAATTTCAGGAATTGGTCATTAAGCACTTCAGGCAGAGAATTCACTGCCTTTGTCTGGTATAACAATTTCAGCTATGATCTGTAAATTTTAATTTTAAACATAAAAATGTCTCAAGATAATACAACAAAATAGTAACATCTGCTAACTCTGAGCGGTAGTTATAACGCTGACAGACTCAACATGCGCACACACACACACAACACCCAATTAAATTTGAATTTCAGATAAATAATGAATAATTTTTTAAAATATCAATGAGTTTTACAATAATTATGTCCCATTGGAACATCCTGTATCTTATCTGGCAACCCTATTAGTTATATTAATCTCTAAATTGTTTTGCAAGAAAACTCGTTTAAGTCCTGTTCATGTAAATTATGAAAAAATAACCAGCAATTATGTACACAGTATGCACAAAATGAGGGGAGGGGATTACACATCTCCTGCCTCTTTGCCAATGACTCAATGTGCCCCCAATTTTCCAACTGTGGCTCGTACCTTCAACGCTTTCTGACCAGGTCCATTTTCTCTATTATTTAAATGCCAAAACCGGTGTAGCCACCATTTAGAAATGATACTTACCATGTACTAGATGCTAAGCACTTTACATCTCACTTAACCTTCACAACAACCCCATCCTAATACTATGTTCATTCCCCCAAATCTCAGAAACTTGCCCAGGTCATGCTGCTAGTAAGTGGGAGAGCAAATGTTTCCTGTTCCAAAGCTATTCTTTCCACGGGCCATCCCCTCCCTCTCCCCTCCCCCACAGGTTTTCCCAACCTTCATAGTCTTTCACCACCTGAGCTTCTGTATCACATTTTGTCTTGTTATCCCTTTGGCAAGGAGCATCTTTTAGCCTTCTGCTTGTCAATCTTTCTAGATGGAGAAGTGCATACTTCTTTATCACTCCCCAGCCCCAGCTCTAAATCTCTAACGAGTCTCTTATGGAGAGAAGGAACTCAATAAATATTTGTCAGTTGACTGGCGGGCATTTTTCCAAAGGGCATTCTGGAAGCCTGCAGAAGACTTGGCTACTTCCACCTGTTCTGCTTTAAACACACAGTCCCCTGGCTTCCAATCTTGCAGGAATTAAATGCTCAGGTTCCTTCAGAACACACAGTCCCCTGGCTTCCAATCTTGCAGGAATTAAATGCTCAGGCTCCTTCAGAACACACAGTCCCCTGGCTTCCAATCTTGCAGGAATTACATGCTCAGGCTCCTTCAGAGCAGCAAAGCCTTCTGGGTCTGGCACCACCTTCTGTAGACACCAACCAGCAGCTCAGAAACAACTGTCTTGTGAGCTTCTGGGTGAGAAGAACCAAAGTCCATGTCTACTGCTTAGTTGTAAAATGACCCAACATGGGACAAGCCCTTTTTGTTGTTCAGAAGAGCATGGAAGAGCCCCTTCGTCTGTTCCACAGAAAAACAGAAGACCAGTTGGCCTCCTTTGAAACTTGCTGATTTCCCTGCTCACAAGTTTTAGCTCAAGGCCCATTTTTAGGCCTGGCTTAAAAATAAAGCCTTGACAATAGTCCTGAATGGGGATGCTGACAATCCTAACTCAGGAGAGTAAGAGCTGTTCCAAGAAAGGAAACAATGAAGGGACATGGAAGGAGACCGTCCACCCTGCCTTGTAATGGGGCTTCTTCCCAGGTGTTCAGACTGGCTCTGGAGCAGCTGTAGAGGCTCCACAGGCCTGGACACCTGATGTTTACATTAGGGGACTGAGGAAATGTGATTCTTTCTTTTTCTCTGAAAGTAAAAGTGGAACTACAAAAAGCTTTGCTTTTTTGTAGTTTCGCAGGAGGGAGAGACTGGACATTTGAACTTGGAGGTATATTAGCTCCCAAGCTGCTATAACAAAACTGGGTGCCTTAAAACAACAGATAATTTTCTTGCAATTTTGGAGGTCGGAAATCAGACATCACGGTGTCCACAGGGCCATGCTCTCTCTGAAACCTGTCGGGGAGACCCTTCCTCACTCCTCTTTGCTTCTGACAGTTCGATGCCAATTCTTGGCTTGCAGCTGCAGCAAGCCTCCACGGGTATCTGGCAGTCTCCTGTCGCTGTGTTTCCTCTCCCCTTCTTGGAAGGACCAGTCACAGTGGGGTAGGGCCCACCCTGACTCATCTTAATGTGATTATATCTGTGAAGTCCCTGTTTCCAAATAGGAATCACCTTCGCCGGTGGTGGGGTTTAGGACTTCCACACATCTCCCTTAAGACCACTTTTCCTAGGTGACAGAGAGAACTAAAGGTAGAATCTGAGTAATCTAGGCTCCCAGTCCAAATTTTAATGGCTCTGGCTGGACGGCAGCCTCAGTGCTGTGTCAGTGGAGACTTCACCTCGGATCCTACACAAAATGAGTGAGAAGCTCTTCCTATGTTATCATTTTTTTCAATTTAAGTACACCAGCGAGGTTCATATTACTGACCCCATTTTACAGATAAGGATCATGACCTCAGGGAGATTAAATAAATTAAGTAAATTACCCCAGATCACACTGTTAGTATAAGTGCTAGTGATGAAATTCAAAAGCAAGATGCTACACGTCACCGCCCCTGCGACTCGAAGTGTGGCCCTCAGACCAGTCCTGATAGTGTGTTAGCAATATAGTCTCAGGCCCCACCTGGGACCCCGGACTCACAATCTGCATCTTACCAAGGTTGCCAGGGCTTCACTTGCATAGGAAAGCTTGAAAAACATGGAACTGACCCCAGCCCTCCTCGCCTGAGGCCGCTGCAGAACAAAGATGAGCATGCAATTGTGAATAGCCACGAAGATAAAACTGAGATTGGGGAGGGACTTGCAGAGCTGGGCGTGCCAGGTGGAAAGAAACGGAGGTTTCCCACAGAGCTGTCGATGGATTTATGTGTCGGAATCCCGATTCTGCCATCACTAGCTACAAAACCTTGGGAAAGATAATGAACTTCTCCGAATCTGTTTATCTCCCAGACGAGGACAACGGTACATCGTAGGGTGTTCCGACGTTAAATGAGACGGGGCAGAGTGAACGGACTGCCACAGGTCCTCACTGAGTGGACAGAGAGTAAACAGTAGGTCAACCAGAGAGGGGTCATGAAAAAAAAAGGGGTTTCTTGAAAACGACAGAAACCACTCTGGCTAGTTGAAGGAATTAATAACTGAGTATTTCGTGGCTTCCAGAAATTCCGGCAAGGCCTGGAGAAGCGGGCCCCAGGGGGGGCTTCAAAGAACCATTCCCAGCCTCAGAACCCCGCGGACGGGAAGCTGCACCCACAGGCCCCCGCAGCCCGGACCCCGCACTCCCACCCCGCGCCCCGCTGCCCCCGCCGCCCCCAGAACGCCCGCCCCGCCTAGCTCGGACCCCACGGCCGCTCTCGCGCCTGCGCGGTGGGCGCCGGGTCGCGCGAGGACACCTGGGAACGGTAGTTCTCGGCGCTGCGGGGCTCCGGGGACCCCGAGGCCCTGTGTGGAACGGGCGGCCGCACGGCTTCCAAGCCGAAACGGTGCCCTGCTGCGGCGGGCTCGGGGCCTTAACGCCCAGGAAGAGTTCTAACAGGGAGAGAGTTGGGCCGGGAGGGATTGCTGGGAGCCCCGGGGCCCCTGCGGCCTGCGAGGCCCTGCAGGGCCGTGCGTGACGCCCTGACTCCGGGAGCGGCGGGCGGGGAGAGAGAACGCGGCCCCCGCTTCTGGACGGCCGCGGCCTGGCTCGCCGTCGCCACTGCCCCGCAGCAGTCGGTGTGCCTTCCACAGGGCACGGCTGGGCGCCCCGGAAGGAGTGGGGGAGGCCCCCGCTACAAAGCCAGCCCTGCTGACCTAGAAGGACGTTCTTATGACAAGAGCGCCTGTGGACCAGAACTGTTTGAGAACCTGGAAAACAGAAAACGAAAATCAATTGTAAAAAAAAGCAGTATCTTGAGGATCGCCTGCAGGACCAGGGTGAATTTCCATCTCTTTTTCTCTCCAACTCCACAACTTCCACTCTGGTCCAAGCCTCTGTCATCTCATGCCTCCCGACTGCTTGTCCCGTGTTCATTCTTGCCCTCCCGTGTCACTTCCCTGTTTCAAATTTTTTGAAGATTTTCCTTGGCTTCTATGATAGAACAAAATAAGCCCTGGGTAATAGAACTCCTACCCCGACAGCACCTACTGCTGCCATTCCTGCCCCTGGGCCTTTGCACGTGCCACCCCCCTCTCCCTCTGTATCCTTCCTTATTCTCCCTCTATACTTAGCTAATCTCTCTTTATCCTCCAGATCTCCATTTAAACCACATTGGCTTTTTAGAAAAATCGTCTCTGATTCCCCACTCCCACACCACTTTCCCATTTGGATAGGACCCCTTGATGTGTAATATCAGAGCAGTCACAGTGTCCTTTGTAGCACTGGTCACTGTAGCATTAATTAATTGTGTAGGCATCGATGCTGTCCCCACTAAACTCAATGCCTGATGAAGGTGGAGGGGACATCTGTCCCGGCCAATACCGTCTCCTCAGAGTAGCACAGGGCCCAGAACATGGTAAGTGCTCAATAAATATTTGTAAAATCCATGATAATAAAAGCTAACCTTGAATTTGAGGAAATCTTCTAGAGCAGTTTTGAAAATTTTATTTTTGACTCTACGATTACGTAGAAGAAAAGAAATGAATAAACGTCGTACTCTAACCTCCTTTTTAATTTGCAGTACTTGTTAGTGTCAGATACGCATCTTTGTTGCTGTAGTAATCAGTGCCGCCTTCTAGTCTGCCATCTTCACGGCGGTGGAGGCAGTGCCCAGAAGGTCGTCCTGGTGGGATCTGAGCCTCCAACCAGATGCTGCGTTCACATGTGGCTGCTTCCCTTTGGTCACCACACTGCCCCGTGGAGTAGTGAAAGCCTGGAGACCCTAAGTGACACCCCAGATGACTTTTCACCGTGTTAGTGCGGTGGTTTGAATTTAGGTTCACATGTGGTGTCTGAATGATCGGCTGTTGGTGATGTGACCTGAGCTGACACCTGTTTACAGGGGCCTGTGTGGCCCTGCGTGCTTGGCCTCTCTCCACCGGAGCCCTGACCACAGCTGGACAGTCCCGAGAGGAAGCGGCTCTCCGGCCTTGCCCCGGCCTGGGCTATTTCTGGGCACTGGCTAACTTGTGCTGGCAGAATTGGTCCCCCAGCTACCCCACCCCCACCCCATAAGGGTCGACTGTATTGTCCCTGGTCTAGGGCCTGGCCACTTCCCCCCTAGGTCTAGGCAGACCTCTTGGGCTTTACTTTTGTTTTACTCATATCTCATTTGTGCTTTCTTGTCTGAGGGCTCTCAGAGAAAAATAACCTGCGCTGAATCTCACCCACTAAACTAGAAAATTAGTCTTTAACTAGACAAAACAGTCACTTAGCATGACTTCATATGCACAAATACAGGCAGAGTTCATAAATTTCCAGAAAATTATTAATGTCCACGTGGTGTGACGATGTACCGCACTCCTCCGAGTCATTCCCCTTTTGTCAGTCTCGCAAGTTGTTTCCAGCTTTTCACTACTACAGGCAGTAGGGAACTGAACATTTCAACGCTGGCTGCTTTTTTTCTGACTTCTAGTTTGTTTTTTCCCTTAGTGTAAAGAGTGTGAGTAATTTCACAGCTCTAATCAACAAAGCCACGTTGTTTTCATGAAATCAACAACTGTGTGCAGGGCACAGCAGCCCCTAAATGAGCCCACGCTAGCACATAACCCACTTGCACTAGAACTAGTCATTTTTATTTACTTTATCTAGTTTAATTGCTAGGTGAGCACCCTTAGATTTATTTTTCTATTCATTTCTTTCTGTGCAGAGGGTTATTTTGTAATTAACAAAATGCTAGCACCCAGGGTGGGCCATGGTGACCAAGTAGGCAGAGTTCTCGCCTGCCATGCTGGGGACCCAGATTCGGTTCCTGGTGCCTGCTCATGCAGAAAAAAAAAAAAAAAATGCTAGCACCCAGAAACCAATGTCTGCTGGACCAACCATCCAAAAGCTCTACTTGAAGGTCTGTTCTTTAAACTCTGACTAGCCCTTTCCCCATTCTCAAATGTGCAAGCTTTTGCATTTAGTAGAATTTATACTTCAAGGGGTTTATGGGGGCAAATGGTGATAGAAAGCAAATGAATGAGCAGATAAGCCAGGCAGGGTTTCCTTCCCCAGCAGGGGCCTCCTAAAAGTCTCTTTGTTCGGTGCAGGCCATCTAGTGGATCCTGGTGGGGAAAATTCTCCTTGGCTAGCAGGCCGTGCTCCAGGCCCACAGGGCAAGGGTTCCTCCTGGGACGCCCCCAGCCCAGGCTACTTCCTTGAAGGACAGAAGAGTTGGAGGTTTCCCCAATTCTGTGCGCTCCCTCGTCCTATCATTTTACCTTTCTTGGGGATTTGGACAGACCCTTTCCAGAAATGAGTGTGTGGGAAACCACTGCATGCCAAAGGCCGTTGTCTACTAAACTGCACAGAAGCGTGGCCTCAGAGCTAAAGGCATGGCTTTTCAGCACAAAAACTGCACCCCTGGAAGCCGAGGTGCCAACACAATGGATTTCATTCATTCAACAATGAATGACACTCCTAGGACGTGGGAGACGTGCTTGATGCCGCGGGTGGCTCTAGCTGGGGCTTCTCATTTAAAGGAGGGAGAAATACTTAGTAGGGAAAATTCCAGCAGTGGTGGAAGGTAACAAAAGTTGAGGCCCTCGATCAAGTTCACCCTGCAACAGAGAATCCAGAGGAGAAATTTTCAAGGAGGAGGTGGGATTGGTTTTTCTTTGTGAGTTAATTTTTTGTTTCATTTCTACAAACTAATAAAAATTGAAAACTGCAAAAAGTGGCTACTGCCCTTACTTCCATTGCCTGCAGGTAGCTACTGTGGAGGGTTGGCTTGGTATAATTCCAAGAGATAAGTTTTAAACTGGAACTTGACGGATGAAAAGATTTGGCTCATGGAAGAGAATGAGGAAGGGATGAAATGGTGGTGCTCTTTGGAATGGAAAGAGTTAACTATAGCTGGGCACCCAGCCACATTAGTTACTGTTGCGATATTCTAATTTCCTACTGTTTTCAGGTCCTTTGAGTTTCTAGTAGTCCTCATAACTTAAAAAAGGAAAAGAAAGAAAAAAAGAACTAGTTAATTCATTCCAGATACCTAGCTTCCTTCAGATTCCCCAGATACTTTTCTTGATTGTCTTCTTTGGTTTGACCATGAAATGAACCCAAGAGAATGAATCATAAGCCTTCATCTCACGGAAACTCTATTGCAAGAACTTTGAATCTCAGAACTTTGTATATTGCCTTCAGATCCTCGGGCAATTTGATATTTTCCCACGCTGGCTGGCCTTAGAAAGGAAGGCTTGCATTTCTAAGTGTGGAGTGTTTTCTATACAGAAGCAAACTCTTAATTCCTAATTGGGTTACTAGCAGTCTCATTCTCTGTAGATCTCCTGGACTGGTTTATGTGCAACCCCTCTGAACAGCCTGTACTTCCTCTGCCAGAGTACGTAACCATTTATAGTTTAATCACTACTCGTTACTTGGTTATTAGGAAATTGTAAGATCTGTGAGGCCTGTCTGCTCATTGTCATACGTTCAGTGTCTTAGAACCTCAAATATTTGCAGAGTGAATGTGTCACCATTGACAAGGCCCTCCACAAAATAACCATAGAATTAGCGATACAGTAAGTGTATTAGCTTCTAGACACGTGATGAAATGATAACTCACCAACAGCCGACCTACCCCCACCCAGGAAGTCTGAGTTATGCCTCTGTTGTTATCCCAACTTGCTCGGTCTTGAGGAGAACTAGAACTTTCTGTGATCAGACTGCTCATCGCATGACACATGTTCTCTCTGACACTTTTCCTGCCACCATTTCCCCAGTCAGGGGTGTCAGATATTCAGCAGATGATGTGAAATGACCACTGGCATATCTCCTAGATGGGGTCACTCCAAGGCCTGAATTATCCTGGACCTTCAAACTGAGTCAGACGCTCCCCAGAACATGGCGAGCCACAGACAATGGCTCGAGCTGCGTCTTCACTCAGGCTTTCTGACTCAACCTCTTGATCCTCATTTCCTGTTTCTCTTTTCCTTATCTCTCCAGTGTCTTGATGTCCTACTCAGTGCCTCATGTCTAATTCAGGTTTTCTGTGTCAGGCAGGAAAGTCTCGGTGTTGCTACAGCAACAAACAACACCCCCTCCTAATTTAGTGGCTTAATACAATATGTTCATTTCTTGCTTATGCTGCTTGCTGTTCACTATGGGCTGGTATACTGTTCTTTACAATCACATAGGGACCCAGGCAGATGGAGGTTCCTTTTCCATACAGGAGGCCATGGTCTCTGTGCATGCAAAAGCAGCATGTACACACATGCCTAAAGCTTTTGTTCACATTTCATGGGTCAAAGCCAGTCAGATGGCCACACCTAACTTCCGTGGATGCAGAGAAGCACAGTCCTACCGAGTACCCAGAAGGAAAGGAGAACCAACATATTTGTGAATGACCTTATTGACTGCTACACTCTCCTTTTGTGGAGGACGTGTTTGGACTTGTCTGCCATGGCCTTGCTTGTCCTGCCTTTGCCTGGCTTTGCTCACTCTTTCTGTTTTAACCCACCCATAGTTGCAGGGGAAAAGAATTTTCTCTGGCTGTGGAAACCAGACCACTATTTCCTGCCAGAGGAAGGAACTAGTCATCATTAATGAGAGAGCAGGGTCCTATTATTAAACAAAATTCCCAGAGCATTCCCAAACAGCATCTTAGCCAGTAGTTCTCATTCAGCCAGCCACTTAGTGCCACAAACCTTTCTTAGACCTCTATCATGTGCCAAGGACTCTGGGCAGTGCTGGGGTTACACAAATCAACCAAACATGGTGCCCTCTGTGTAAGAAGTCAGGTCCTCATGTGGAAGCGGGCATATCCTAAAATACCCAAAGAAGCTTGTCTCCTTAAGCAGCTCAGCACTTTCCTGGCCCAGTGCTAACCCAGCCAGAAGGTGCCTGGGGGGAGTTTTGGGAAAACTTCGTGTCTGACTCATCCCAAGCTCAGGACCAAAGTTGTCAACGAAAGAGGTACATGAGCCCACTTGGCTCTCTTTGGTGGAGAAGTTGTTGCAAGTAGTCATGGCACTGCCTGCACTGGGACAGGGACAATAGGAAGAAAAAATGTAGCTTCAGCAAAACAAGACCTTTTGCAAGATGCCCTTGAGTGGCCTTGAGTTTTGCAAGATGCCCTTGAGTGGCCTTGGCATGAGTTTGAGTATCAGCTTCTCCGCTGATGAGCGTGTGACTCTCTGGGCTGACTTTCTCATCTGTGTTTGTTAGGATTAAATGAGAGGATGCATGCAAAACACTCACTGCAATCCAGTAGGCAACCAGGAAATGTCAGCCCTTGCTGAAATTATTGGAAGCATGCATAAGTATCTGCAATGGTGGACCCAGTGCATTTGATACCCAGAGCAGATCTTTTTTTAACTATTCCTGCCTTCAAGACAAAATGTTTTTCTGTCATAATCATGAAATTATATAAACAATAATGGCCAGAAAAAAAATGCAGTAAATTTTTCTTTTATTGAATTTTTATGGTGTTATGTGGTGTGCTGGTTTGAAACTGCAGTGTACCCCAGAAAAACCATGTTCTTTTTCCTAGTCCAGTCTTGTAGAAACAGGCATGTTTGGGTGGAATCTTTTTTATTAAATTGTTTCCATGGAAATGTGACCCACCCAATTGTGGGTGGGACCTTTTAATTAAGTGGTTTCCATGGAGATGTGTCTCTGTGCATTTTAAAGATGGGTCTTAACATGCTTTCTGGAGTCCTTTAAGAAGGAACCATTTTGGAAAAGGCTTAGAACTGACACAGACAGAGGCCTTTGGAGATGTAGAAAGAAAATGCCCCAGGAAAGCTGTTTGGAAACAAAAGCCAAAGGACTAGCAGATGCTAACCACATGCCTTCCCAGTTTATGGAAGTGTGCTGGATGTCACTGGCTTTTCTTGAGGCAAAGTATCTCTTTCTGGATGCCTTAGTTTGGACATTTTTATGGTCTTAGAACTCTAAACTTGTAACTTAGTAAATTCCCCTTATAAAAGCCAACCCAGTTCTGATATATTGCATTCCAGCAGCTTTAGCAAATTAAAACATATGGTCATGATGGTAAAATATAAAAATAAAATAAGTACTCACTACAGCAAAAGGAGTAATGGAGTAGGGCTTTTTAATTACATAATGTGTGTTTTCAAAAGAGGGAAAATCTTAAACTGATCTGTCCCACTCACAAATATAAACAATTATAGTTTATTACCAATTAAATAGCATGGAGATACATAGAAAAACAATATCAATTTCAAATGCTCAAAGTTTAAACATTACTCAAATTCAGCAAAATATTTCATGTATGAATTTAAATTTTCACATAACAAAGTTATTATACCTTGCAGTTTGCATTCTGTTTTACTAGTTTAAATTTTAGCAATTGCACAGATGGCAGAATTGAAATAACTCAAACTCTGATTCCTCACCTTTGCAACCCCTTGGTCATTCTTTATTTCAAATCTCCTATTAAAATGCAGGAAGAGGCAACTCCATAGACTATGGGGACATGAATGCCAAGTAAACTTAGCTCCAAAAGGAACAGGTATAGTTGAGACCATGGGGGCTGGGCTGGGGACAACTGTATAACTGGAGGTTTTCTTCTGAATTATTTACATATTAACTTTCACGTAGTTGATTTTAAGGGCTCAAGAGCCCACACAATCCAGTTTTTACTTGGATCCCTAGAGGAGCATAAAAAGGGACGCAGTTTTGTAACGTACACCATGAGTTCTCAAACTTTTGGTCTCACTCTTCAAAATTATTGAGGAACCCAAAGAGTTTTTGGTTATGTTTATGTGAATTCTATCTATCATTTTTTACCCCACAGAAAAGAAAAAGTGAAGTTTTTATTTTAATCATTGACTGAGTCATTTTAAAACAGTACCCAACGAATTAGTTAAGGCAGATAACACATTTTTATGATAAAAGATGCTATTTTATAGACGAGTAGAACTGTTTTTGCTAACCTCCTTTGCATCTGGCTTCAGAGACGACAGCTGGGTTCTCGTATTTGCTTCTGCATTCAGCCAGTGGCAATATCACTCATCGAGTCGCTTCTGGGAATCCTCACTGTACACTTATGTGGGTGTGAGAGTGAAAAAAGGAACATCTTAATATCATTCTGAAAATATTTCTTAATTAGCATTTTTTATTGCAGGTGATAGGTTGGGTTTTTTTTTTAGCATTTTTATTGATATATATCTTCACATACCATGTAATTATCCAAAATGTACTATCAAATGGTTCACGATATCATCATATAGTTGTGCATTGATCATCACAATTGACTTTTTTCTTTTTTGTGAAATATATATACAGAAAAGCAATAAATTTCAAAGCACACTGCAACAATTAGTTGTAGAACAGATTTTAGAGTTTATGATAATTCCACATTCATTTGTTGAACCCGACTTTCTCTGTACAACTCCACCATCACCTTTGATCTTTCTATCCCACTCTTTAGGGGCATTGGGCTATGGCCATTCTACCTTTTTCATGTTGGAAGGGGCTGTTGATAATATGGGGTAGGGGGATGGAACTAGCTGATGTTCTGGAAGGGCTGGCCCTTCTACATTCATTCTGAAAATTTTTTTAACCTTTCAGGGCACCTGCCCTGAGATTCCCACAGGAATCTCCAGAGCACACTTGGAGAACCTCTGACCTGTATAATAATTCTTAAAGTCCCCTTCCCCACCCTCTCCAATTCCTGCGAACTCTGAAACTTCTCCAGGGCTTCTCCCTGTAGAGGGGATGGGGGGGGGGAGGGGGGAGAAGGAAGCCAGATACCAGAGGACAGCGGCTGGGTGACCTCACTGTCGTGCATTCAGGAGAACAAGCAACCTCATCAAGTCAGACAGTGGAAGGTTTCGGGGGCAGCCGCCTCCCTAGGAGCGTGGCTATTTGGGGTGACGGGACAGGTGGTGTCACAGTGGCGGGACGTGATTCACCCACTGAATTGTGTGTTTGAAAGTTGATAAAATGGGAGATTCTGATTTTCATTAACAGAAGTTAATGAAATAAAATAAACAGAACCCTAATGTAAACTATGGGTGCTAGTTTAAGTATAATTATAATAATATTGTTTCATCAACTGTTAACATAAGCCATCACACGGATGCAGAGTGTTAACAGTAGGGACCATGCTGCGAGCGTGGGGGGCGCATGTGTAGGAACTGGGTCCTTGCTGCAGGATTTTTCTGTGAACTTGCAACTGCTGTAACAAAACAAACTGAAAAACACAGGTTGCGGGACCCACCCTCAGAATTTTACATTTGGAAGGGGCCAGGCTAGGGCCTGAGAATTTGCATTTCCAGTAAGTTCCCGGGATCTCAGGGGGCTCACGCTGGTGGTGCCACAGGCCCCAGCCTGCAGCAGCCTGCGCCGCTGTCCTCCCGCCTGCCCCGGCCCCAGCAGGATGCCTCCTGGGGCCACCTTGAGAAAGGCATCTTCTGCCCTGGCCAGGGTGGGGAAGGACCCAGGCTGACGCAGGTGGAGACCCTCAAGAGCCCTTTCTCCCTGGCACAAGGGTTCCCTGAGTGCACGGCGATTTGAAGCCCACTCTTGACCCCCCCCCCCCCCCTCCTTCCTGTTTTCTCCTTAAAAGCAGGAGCTGCGCTGCTCAATTGCACCTCAAAGAATCCCGAGGACAGAGCAGGTACTCTATGAATACTGGGATTCTGTCTGACCAGGCTACGTGTTTCCTACTGTCACCCTCCAATGTCTGCGCAGTGAAAAGGAATGAAGTGCCCACAGTTCGGTCTCAGGTGGAAGCTCAGGCTGGCTTCTTTCATTTTCTTCTCCCAACAGGCAAAACGGTGCAGGTGGCAGGAGGTGGGAGCATGCTTGTCTTCAAAGTCCCTTCTCCCTTCCCTTGGACTTTTAGGGATTTGGGGACGCATCAGGAGGGCTCAGAGCAGGAGGTGACCATGGTGGATCAGGGTGGGGGCTGAGGCGGACAGGACCCAGCTCAGCCCCCAGGCGTGCTGGCCTTGGCTCCTGCTGTGTGGCTGGCTGGGGGGCTGGGGGCCTGGGAGCACCGAGCACGTGTCTCCCTTCAGCGCACTTCCTGCTTGCTCCCTCTGTCCTGCCAGGCTCCCCCCATCTCAACTTCTCTAGACCTGGATGGAGCACATTTCTTAGTCAGTGGGCCGCAGAAACCTCTTCTCTTTCTTGATATCCCTCCCAAATACAACTGTGTCCAAAGCCAGGAAACCCTTTAAGAACTTCTCAGATTGGGCCATGGGCCCCCCTTGCCCTCCCACCTGTCTAGCTTTTCCAGTCACCTTAACTGTAAGGTCAGCTTGGAGTCCACTCAATTGGACACCTAACTACTTGGCTCTAATCATTGACTTGGGCGCTGAAAAGGGTTCTCCTCTTGACAAAACAGCGTGCACTCTTGTTTTGCCACTTGCACAAGAATGACTTTCAGATACATTATTCCCCAAGGTGGCAAAATGCCTTGCCTCAGAGATGGCTCTTTGATTTGGTAATACAGAGGGCTCACAGGGGCCTATTAATGGACAGACCAGTTGGAGCCTGCTGATACAGTCCAGAATTCTGTGGGCAGTGACCAACAGCTGCAAAAAGCCCCGTGAGTCCTGGACCAGAGAAGATCATCATGAAAATTCTAGCAATGGAGTCAGTAAGGATTAAGGAGTAGTGATGACAAAACCACAGCCAGACTGATTTCTACTGCAGAAAATGCATCCCCAGACTGCCTTCCCAGATGATTTAACCTTAACTCAGGAAACATCTGTGATCATCTACCATGTGCCAGGAATGTGCATGCAATGATAAAGACAAAGCAGGCGTGATAAGCCCAATCACAGAACAAGCAGCCTATAAACGTATGGTTGGAGGAAAACTAATTTTCACCAGGGGTGAAAAGTTCCTTGGAAGAAATGTCATCTGTGTGCCATTTGTGCATAAGGCAAGGCAAGGAAAAGGGGGCAACTCATGTTAACCCACGTCACTAACCTGAGGCTTTGTAGCTCAGGTATCAGGATAGGTGGAGCTGGAGCTAACTAAATCCTTGGGAAGAGGCTTGGAAGGGAATTTGAACACCTGACATTTAAGATAATTTGCAGAATTTCCACCTGGCTCTCAGAGATATGAAAACAACAGTAACAAGATGTTTTATCTTTTCAGGTCTGTTTTATTTTTTAAGACTGTAAATTCATGCTTTGTTTCACAGTCTTTTAAAAATGTATTGCTAATCTTTTATAGGTAAAGTTGTTCCTAAATTATTCTTGGCCATAAACATAGGTCCTGTGTGCACTCAGAGGTCTTCCGTGTCTTCTCATCCGGTGCTGAGGGAACTCAGATAATTTCTGGTTGCAGCTGCCGGTCTGTGGTTGTAAATAATCTCCTGGAAAATAGGCGTAGAGTTGCTGAAATTATCCTTTTAAAATTTTTATTTCATTGCATGACATAAAATACTTCAGCTTTGTTCTTGTGGCTAGATCTCAATTCTTGGCATTTCCCCAGCCATGCTGTATTATCAAAGAGCTTCATGCATTTTTAAATAAAATCCTCCCACTTTCCAGAGCCTTTCATTTCTTTGTGTGTGTGTGTGTGTGTGTGTGTGTGTGTGTGAACTTCAACTTTTTTGAAATCAGTTACCCTAGCCAAAAGCCAGAATGGTAACTACCGCATCCATTATCCACTGCACCGCATGCAGATTTTTTACTTCTCTTTAAAATACTTTGCTTGGAAATTATTCAGTTTCTTTTTTTTTTGGTGTGCGACAGTCATTTGTCTCTTAGAGTGCCATTGTTTGTTTCCATGTAATTGATTTTCCTTATATGCCTGACTTCATTGCTATTTAATAATTTGCCCACTTTCCACAACAAGCCAGAATACGGATAAGAATGTAACATCAGTTCCTTCCTTCCAAGAGTTTATTTTTTAAATATCAGCTGCAAAAGAGTAGATATCTTTAGCTTGATACTAGGATCATAAACCATTTAAAAAGTGACTATATAAAATACAGACTTTGTGGATGGCAAAATTTCACCCAACCAATCAATCGATCAAAGGAAAAGAAGGGGAAAATATTTACAACAAAGCCGACTTACTATAGAAAGAGATCTTACAGATCAACAAAGAAAACACCAAGCACCCTAATAGAACAAATAGATAAAGAACATGAATAATCAATTCACAAGGGAAATACAAAAGGCCGTGAAAAAAGCATGGAAAAGATGCCCAACTGTAATAATTATCAGAAAAGTAAAAATTAAGATAGCAATAAGGAAAAATTCACTGATTAGTGACAATTTTAAAAGATGGATTTAAAAAAAACACAAACACCTAGTGTTGCCCAAGCTGTGGAAAAATGTACCAAGAATGTGCATTTTCAAGCACTGTGGTGGCAGGAGAAATAGGAACAACCTTTCTATAGAGCAATTTGACAGTATCTGTTAGAAAATTAAAATTCATTCCACCCAGTACTAGGAAAACATGCAAAAATAAGTACGTAAACATAACAGTTGCACAGAGACATATGTAGAATTTTATCCATTGTTCTATTGTTGACATTGAGGGTAGTAAGGAATAAGATTTCCTATTTATTTAATAACAGAAATATATTACTTTATAATAACCATAATAAAGCTATTGAGGGACAAATAAAGTGTGTGATAGAAATTTTCTAAAAATGGATAGTAGAATATTCTTCCCTAACATGCCTAAATTGGAAGTCATAATTCCTCATTCATTTGACATAATTTGGTGGCTCTTCAGGTGCCTGAGAGCTGGGATGTGTCTGTTATAACACATTAAGATAAAGCAAAGGTCAAGTTTAAACCAACAGAGCATTAATAGCTAAGAAAGTGTCACGGAGTCAGGGTTCAATTGGATCTCTTGTCATAAAAGACAGAATAATTGGTGATAGACACATTAATTATTCATGTGTAAAATGGCTCGCGCCAAACTTAATTTAAGAATCTGTGAAAAAAGTTATTAGTGACTCAAATCCATCTTCCACAGTTCAATATTTAATTTAAACCTGCGACTAAGTTAATTAATGAATGCTTACTAATTTACCAGCATTTTACTGTGATAATAACAAAATCTATGTCTAAACTGAAAAAGACAATAAAAGAGTTTCAATATTACTAAATGGATTTTGCAAATAATCTAATCTTGGAGAAATTCCACTGAATAGAATTCAAGACTGACAATATCTCTAACACATGTTGGATATCAATTAGTTTCCTAATCTCTTGCATTGTTGCTTGTCTGTTTTTACATTTTCTTGTATTTGCTATTCACGTGAAAAAAATTACGTAAAAGTTGGAAATAAGACAAAAGGGAGACTTCATTTCCTTTCAATATCATTTTGGGACACCATTGAACTGACCTGCTCAAGGATTATTTGGTTCCCTTGGGGAAGGTGCCTTGATTTAAGTTACTAATCACTATTATTGATAGCCCAAAATCTTACGTGTACAATTTTGTCCCAAAATTGCCCCCAAACGTCACGGTTTTCTTGCCCCCTTAGGAAATTTACCACCTTTGTCTCTTAACTAAGCAAAGACATGCCAGCATGCCTATATGACGGACGAAATAAAATCTTGTATACTTCTTGGAAAACAGCGTTCATGTCCTGCTGAATCCCACTAATGCATTAAATAAACCTTGTATATTTGTATGAAGGTCATGTTTTTAACTTTTTGAGCATTATTATTTGACTTCAGTCTTTTTAAAGACAATATCCCTGTTTTCCTCCTCTTTGACATTTATTCTGAGTATCCATTTCAAAACTTTCTTTTGTTAAATATTTTGATATCTGGGATATTAATCAATACGTGGTGACCCGATATTCTCATCAGCTTTTGTTTCTTGTTTTGTTTCATTTAGCTTCCCACAGGGCTCTACACCCAGCAGTTCTTTAGTTCATTCAGATGATTCTCCTTCCTTCTTTGCTTTATCTTAGGTCAATGGCAGCTGGGAGATTTTGTCACGGAGGGGACCAAGCCCTGAAACGCTGTTTAGATTAAAGAGGGAAACGTCAGAGGAAACAGCCTCTTTCAGGATTAAGAAAGCTCTTTGAGAGACGTTAGTGGCATGTCACTGGGACTGCTCTCCCAGAGAACGGGGTATTAGCTGTTCGGTATCAGCATCATTCCATGATTTAGGAGACATAAAACCTAATATAACCCTTTTGCAATTCATCTGGGACCTCATCTTTAATCTCACTAGTCAAAACCTGACACTTTTTTCACAGCCCGCCATCCTCTATTTATATAGCTGAGATAGCCTTCGCATTACCAGGGTGAAGTACATTTCCTTGATTTAACAAGGATGGAGGCCAGACCCGAGCTTCACCATGAGATGGGAGGTAATTGTCTTCATTCTGAAAAACATTAGGTACATTTCATTTTGAAAAACCTGGATTAGCTTATCCAAGCCACCAGGCACCAGCACACAAGCCCTTAGAGCAATGCAGAAAATGGCACCACAGTGCTCGGACAGAATGAATACTTCTTCTTCTAGTGGCTACTAATTTAGAGGCAGAATGCATGATGGACTGGAGAAAGGCATAGGGGAGCAGTGAAATGGAGGAAAGAATTTTCACAGCTGGGGTCCCTAGTCCAAAATGAATAGATGCTAGAAACAGAAAGTGAGAAATCCCCAAGTTTATTTCTCTTAATTCCTGAGAGGAAATAAGCAATAAACATTTCTCAATGCCTATGTCTGTAGGGTGTTGTGCAACCTGCTGGGAGGAACGGTGGCAGCCTGTTCAACTCAGGGCTGAGCTCACTGCTTAGGAAGATAAGAATAAACAATGTCTACACTTACAGAGCTCCTGCTCCTGCCAGGCACTGCCTTTCCATGTCATGTACCACTTGCCCTTCCCAGACAGCCCTGAGAAGAAGCTCTTCTCAACCATAGGTGAGAAAATGAAACACACAGAACTAAGGCCCTAGCACCCAGTCTCAGGGTGGGCAAGTTGGCACTGAAGTGGCAGCTCTGGTCCACTGGACTGTTGGAGTCCCCGGTCTGGGTCATAAATGAATCATAGGTGGACTGTTTTCTTTGTCTCATAAACAATATTGTAACAAGGATACACAGCATTTTTAAAAGAAAAAAAAAAATCACAACAAAACCCCGTTCTTTGAAATTTGAAGGATCACCAATATTATCCCCACCTTACTACCTTACAGCCTAGAACTTCTTCCTGTCTGTTTGATGCCAGACTTGCCCATACTTTGGGAATGAGAGAAATGATTCTCTCATTTGCCCTCCTGGGGTATTTCTCACTCAGTTATTTTGCTATCTGGCCTTGGCCATGACCCTAAAATCCACTTTTGCTGCACTTTCTTGGTTTAGACATTACACCAATCTTCTGGTATCTTCCTCCTGGATCAAGAGGAATTAACCCACCCCAAGATTTCATTCAATCAGCAAATATTTCGTGAGCTCTCAAAATTCCATCAGAGACAAGCGATATGTCCCCTATAAGGAGGATGCAAAAATGACAAAGCACAGGTCCTGAACTTTATAAGATCTGATGAGGAAAGAGAAGTGAATGAATAAAAATACAGCTGATGGCAGCTGGGCTATTCAGACCAACACACACCTGCTGAACACAACATAAAAAAATGTTTCTTTTTTTAAACTGAATGTTAAGCAGAACCCCTTCCCCTGTGACGTGACCAATGCCTAGCAAATATTCCAAGAAGCTTTCCCCACCCATGATTTCCAGGAAACCCACCAAGCCCAGCCACCCGCTGCCCTCTTGTCCTTGGCAGCCGCGATCTGGCGATAAGCACCCCCAGTACCAACATCTGCCCTCCGGCAACTGCAACCCCACGTGACTATGGCGCCATTTAAGTTTTAGACTCACCAATGAAAAGCAGCCAAGTCCCTGCTGAGCCCTCTGCTTCTAAACCAGCCGATGAGAATGTGCCGATTTCTTGTGTCCAAACTAGACAGCGAAAACCCACCACCTCCCTTTCCCTCCTTCCTGCCAGCCATCCTGCAAAAGCTGGGCCCCTTCCCCTGCTCAGGGTTGTCGCCATCTTGGTGACATCTTGGCCCACCTGCACTGAGTCTCGCAATAAAACTCCTCTGACTGAATTTTGGTTTCTTCTCCTCCTTCCCAGTAAAAAAAAAAAAAAAAAAAATCTCATTTTGGTACCAAAATCCGGGACTGGGAATGGAGACTGAAAACACCTAAGGAAGGGACGAAACCCACTTCCCTGACTTCAGCACCAACATTGGTGCATCATCTCAAGTGTAATATGTAAGGAAAAACACCCTCTTCTCTTCTGACCCGCGCTCCCTTTCTCTGTGGTCTGGAAATCCTAGCGCTAGGGGAAAGCTGCCCCTGCCGGGTCCGGGGCCCTAGGAGTGAGTGAGAAGGTGGGATGCTTCCATCCCCCCCCCAACACACTCACTGGACTTGAAGCTCCCGAGGTGGGATGCCCTCCTGATTGCCATTAAGTCTGCTAAGAGTGAGAGTTTCTCCTTACCCCACCCACTGTTGTGGGGAGTGGGCAGTTCTTGGTCTTGGTGCTGATTTCAGACCTCAAAGATTAATTTTCTATTGCAATACTGCCTGGCCACAGTAGAAATTAGATAACGGGTCAGTTTGGCCAGAAATACGGAACCTTTGACCCACAAGTTCTTTTAAACCTTGACAACTGTTGTCAGCATCTCAGCAAGCGGAGTGAAGGCCCACATATCCAGACCTTCCTTGGCTTGCGCAGGCACCCCCACCCCCACTTCCCCCGACCCTCACCCCTCCACCTCCCCCCACCCCCGGTCAGACGTGTTCCACTTATCAAGTCCTCCTCCGTTTTCACCTGGCCGACCATCTTGCAACCTTATGATAACCTGCCTCACTGCAGGACTGCGGGTGACTACACACAAAGCAGTTATTTATGAAAAATCAAAAGAGATTTCTTAAAAAGGTGGTGAAAATCCAGCAGCCTTTCTAGCTAGACTCAGAGAGGCCCTCGAATGCTAAACTAATCTCAGCCCAGCCTCCCCTGAAGGCACTTTACTCCTCTATATGTATTTTACTTCCCAATCAGTCCCTAACATTTGTGAGAAACTCCAAAAGTTCGAAGAAGAACCCCAAACTGCCCAAAGTGACCTAGTAAATCCAGGCTTTAAAGTCTTGAACAAGAAAGACCCAGAAAAAGCCCGATAAACTTAAGCAGGAAGCTAAAGCTAAATCCCATACCCAGGCTTACCAACTCCTTGCTTTCTACATTGAGGCTCTCGTAGGGGGAAAAAACTCACCAGGAACTTGTTTGAAATGTGGACAGCCCGGGCACTGGGCCAGACAATGCTCAAATCCCAGACCCTGCCCAGAGCTGCCTGCAGGAGGGTCACTGGAAGTCCAACTGTCCCCAGACCCCTCAAGGCACAGGGACATCGGTTACTCACTCTAGCAGGACCCCCGGTTTTTACCTCCCGGAACTCCTGGCACTGGCGGTGGAGGACTGAAGGTGCCTGGGAACCCTGCAAGGTCCCCCAATGATCACTCACACAGAATCTTGGATAACTCTCTTCATGGCAGATAAACTGATTTCATTTCTTATAGATACAGAAGTCACTTACTCTGCTCTCCCTGAGTATGAAGGGCCAACTAACAAATGCTCAGTCTCAATAATTGGGGTTGACAGCATCGTTTCACAGCCATCAGCGCCACTCCAACCCTGCTCACTGGACAACTACGCATTCATTCACTCGTTCCTTATCCTCCCACACTGCCCCACATCAGTCTTCAAAAGGAATATCCTAGCTGGGTTGAAAGCCCAAACACCAATTTCTTCTCCACAAACTGTATCAGGCATCTTCCTTCTGTCTTTAGCCAATACAACTTCTTCAATAGACCCTACCAACACCCCTTCTCTCCCTTTCTCGCCCTCTCTTGTCCACCCTAAAGTATGGAACACAGAAAATCCCACTGTTGTGGGCCACAATGAACCATTCTCCTTAAGAACCCGATCTCCTTTCCTGCCTGTTGCCAATACCCAACACCCCTGAAACCTTCTGAGGAATCGAACCCATTGTTAAACGCCGCCTACAAGCCAGACTCCTTAAAAACCAACTAATTATCCTTACAACACCTCCATTTTGCCCATGAAAAAGTCAGTTGGGTCTTACACATTAATGAAAAATCTTAAGGCTATGACCCAATTTGTGAGTCCCCTTCACCCTATCGAGTTTCACCTTCTAAAGCTCAGATTGTTTTGTTGCTGGTTTTTACCTTGGGTTTATGCTCACCCCTTTGTCATCTGAGAAAATCCAGGCTATACTCTCAGTACCACCCACTGAGATATAAACCCAAACAAAACTTAAAAAGTCAGCACTAAAACGCAGCGACAGAAGTAACATAGAGCAAAATTGTTGCTGTTTCAAAACGCATTAAACATATTCCGACAAGTTTTATTTTGATGGTAATTATATGTTATGAGATGCTTGCTTGGAAACAGTTTCCAAAATTATTTTAATAAGTATGAAAGATATAAAGAATGTGTTTTTTAAATAAAAGCTTAAAAATATAGTTTTGCCCTAAGATCAAATGAATGGTTCTTATAGAATGAAAAAATGTAAAACAAAACCTAAATGGACATGGAAAGTTGTAGAAAATTCATGGATAGAGAAATTGTGGTCAAGGTTAAGAAAAGTTTAATGGATCTATAATTAACTAGTACAAAAAACTTAGTTTTCTGATAAAGTGACAAATTTTTCTTAAATTATTATTCCATCTTCAGTACAGAGTTTACCTTAAGTAATAGTGTAAAAGGCAAAAAGTTTATAATTTGGCAAAATAACTTCGTGTGTCTGTTAACAATAGCATATTCTCAGTCATTCAAATCAAAACTTCTAAGTCTTTCCCTCAACTTTAAGTAAAAAAACAAATATTGTTTCAAACTTAACTACCTCTAGCATTTTGTTTTCTTAAGGTCAAACCCTAAAAAATAGTTTTATTCAAAACAGCTGCAAAAATCTGTTCTTTTACTTTATAAAAATTAGGTATGAGAAATAGCTATATTATAAGTTGCATATAAATTGTTCAGTGTTATAATTAAATTTCCCTGCCAACTACTTTGTTTCACTCTAATGCTTCTCTAAAGTGTTTGTAGTAAACTACAAATCAAAAATTCATATTCAACAAGAGAAGACTTTTAAAAGAAGCCAGGCAAGTATATAAATTATGTTCTATATAATTTAATATGTTCTATATAAACTGTTAACTAACCTAAGGTTAGTTATATATAAAAAAAAGAAAAAAGAACCTAAACATCTGTTTTAACCTAAAAATCCTAAAAAAAAACATAAAAATAATAAAGAAGTCATAAAAAATGCCTCATATGACAACTTGTCATGGCTAAGGTCATTCTATTGTATTTCTCCTCTCCTCTAAAGACAACTTTAATTATAGTCTCAACACTCCTTCTCACAATTATAACACTCCTCATTTTTAGGCCCTGTCTCTTACAACTCTTTACCAGCTTTATTCACAGAACTGTCCAAGCAATGACAAAACAAGCTGTCAGCGACACGCTACTCCTGCAGCAAAAACACCAGTACCAGCCACTGCCCAGTGACGAAACAAAGGGACAGCTCTATACCCTTCACCAGCCGGAAGCTGATACAGAAAACAGAACTTGGCCCTTCAGCATCCCAAGAAAACATAAAGGAAAAGGCTGGAATGTCAGGCAGAACCCCTTCCCCCAGGATGTGCTGACCCCTAGCAAACATTCCAAAAAGCTTCCCCACCCATGAGTTCCAGGAAAACCACAAGCCCACCCCAGGCTATGCCCTCTTGTCCTCGGCATCTGTAATCTTGACATAAACCCTCCTTACCCAGCACCTGTCCTCCAGCAGTTGCAACCCTGCATTGCCGCAGCATTTAAATTCTAAACCTCACCAATGAAAAGTTGCCAACTCCCTGCTTAGCCCTCTGCTTCTAAACCGGCCATTGAGAATGTGCCAATTTCCCGTGTCCAAACTAGACAGTGCCCATCCACCCTCCTTCCCTCCTTCCCGCCAACCGTCCTGTATAAGCGGGACCCCTTCCCCTGGTCGGGGTTGTCGCTGTCTTGGGCTTCAGCCTGCCTGTGCACAGCCTCGCAATAAATCTCCTTTGCTCGGGTTTGGTCTCTTCTCCTCCCTCCCAATTGAAAAACCTAACACTTAAAATGAACAAAAACCTTCTCAAGGGCATAAAGGAGCGAAAAGAAGTGAAATGTTGCCAGGTTCCCTTGAAGCTCATTCTGCAGAACCTAAATTCTCTGCTGGACTGGCCCCCGTGTCCAGGAGAAGGGAGGAAAGGCTTCCACTTGACTGTGCTCTTTGGGCTTTAAGAGTGCGGAGCTGCAGCAGCTCTGCTATGCCGCTGGGGCGGGTGCCCACCGGGACAGCTCCCCTTTGCACGCCTGACGTCCTGAGCAACACCACAGAAATGCACACTCTACAGCTCAGCAGTTCCATGCTAGGTATTTCTGGTTCAACAGAGATGTCCGCACATAGCACTGAACATTTAACAGGAGCCGTGCACGTAACAGTCCCAAACTGGGACAACCCAAAGATCCATCAACAGCGGAATGCATAAATAAATTGTGCTATGTTCATGTAATCAGAGAATACTATACAGAAAAGCAAGACTTGAATAAACGACGTGTGAGGCTAGAATAGGGAAAGAGGGGAGAAGGAAAAAAAAAAAAAAAAGGACTGCAAAGGAGCAAGGACAGTTAATCAAAGTCAGAAGGGCCTGAGTCTGGCACAGAGACCCTGCCCAGGGGCTCCCCGCTATAGGAAACGCCCAGCAGTAGCTGACCCATCTGGACCAAACGACCCCCCACCTGAGTGAGCCATCTATGGAGGGTGAAACCTACCTGTACACCCAAATGCACCACCCTGGAGACAAGGAATGGGGCAGGAAGCCAACAAAGCAATAAAAGCAGATGGTCCTAAGGGAGGGGGCCTCTTGCCCTCCATCTTTCTTGTGAGAGTGGCTGCACGTCTGTGCACCTAACAGATTTCCTACCTGCTTACTCCGTGCTGTGCTGGGCCTCTGAATTCTTTCTTATGGAAAGAACCTAGGAAATCCAAATCTGGTAACCCGAGGACATGCAACAAATTGGACAAATCTTAAAAACATAAGCAAAAAAAAAAATCCAAATATAAAAATTATATGATTTCATACGTAATAGTCAAAACAGGCAAAACTAATTAAGGATGAATACTTGAGCGATAAAACTCATACCAGACAAAGACGGTGAACTCTCTGCCCGATGCACTCAAATGATCAATTCCTGAGACACGGGGTTTCAGAGAGATGAAGAGCTTTTTGCGAGGCCTGCAGCAGGAGAGCAGATGACCTTTCTGCTTAAAAATCTGTCAAGGTTTGAATGGCTTCTAACAAGAGGAGAAGAAGATTAAGTTGTCATCTCAGCAGCACGCACAAGCAGAGACCATTTACAAAGGTAAAGGAATGAAACTGGGCTGGAACCAGTTGGTGGCTGGTTCCAGTTCCTCCATTAGCATTAGGGGGTTTGTTCTTACAAATTTCCTAAGTAAAGCAAGGGACAAAGGCACAAGATAAGACCATTTAAAAAAGAAAAAAAAATTTGGTTATCATGACAAAAAAAATGTTTTTTTCTTTCTAGACTTCCATATTTTGGAGCACCTAAAAGGAAAAATCTGAGAGGAGGCCATGGGAGCCCGTGACAAACTCTGGGATCTACCCTGTAACTACCTGTCGAAGAGTGCTTTGAAAACTACCGCTTTATTTCTTTTGCTTTGTATATACGTTATTCTACACAATAAAAAAAGATAAAAGCCTACCCATGCAGTAATAACACTGAATGTTAATGGATTAAACTCTCCAATCAAAAGACATAGTCTGGCAGAATGGATTAAAAAACAGGACACATCTATATGCTGTCTCTACTCAAAGGACACAAGGCCAAGGACACAAATGGACATTTACACACTAATGTTTATAGCAGCATTATTAACAATTACCAAGAGATGGAAACAGCCAAAATGTCCATCAACAGACAGTTGACTAAACAAACTGTGACATTTACATAAGATGGAATATTATGCAGCTGTAAGACAGAATAAAGTTATGAAGTATGTAACAACATGAATGGACCTTAAGGACATTATGCTGAGTGTGATTAGCCAGAAA
>PVIY010010746.1:0-67781 GCA_004026745.1 Myrmecophaga tridactyla | reverse complement strand
GGGGGGGGGGAGGGGTGCCAGCTGAAAAATGCATAGAAAAATGCCTTCTCCTCAACTATTGGCTAGTGGAGACCAGAGGTTTGCCTGCAGCCAGGTCTGCTAACAACAGTTCTCTCCCTCCTTAGGAATGTGCCCAAGACCCAGAGTGAGAAGAGTTGTTCCCAGTAGATACTAGGAACCCTGACCAAGCTTTCAGGGCCAGTGAGCCGGTGAGCCAGAGAGCAACCCTGATACCTGGGTGCACACCCTCACAGAGCCAGCTCAGGTTCTCAGTGACTCCACCAGGGTGGCCAACATGTGCCATTACTCATCAAATAGGGTGAAGGGGCTGTACAGACACCTGCAACCATGTACAGATATCTGGAGAAGATAATTAGGACTCCAACTTGTTCTCAGCTCTCTGAAAGTTGCCCATTCAAGAACTTCCCTCTCAGTCACACTCCAGTCATTCCCCTGGCATACTTGATCAATTCCTCCAATGTGCCATGCACACTTAGGCTTTTCTGACTTTGCTTCTGCCAGACCTTTGTCTAGAGTGCTGTTTCCAGCAAGCAAAATCTATTATCTTGGGACAGGGTAAGATAGCAGTGTAGAGAGGTGTGGGATTTAGATCATTTTCTCAGGAAGTTCATAAATAGTCAAGGACTTCTGGAACAACTGTAGTTGTTCCAGATGCACACAATACACCAGCCTGGAATGAGTAGAAAGGTCAAGATCACAGCACAGAACTGTAAGTAAATTCTTCCAAGCTCTGGAGAACATTGCCCCTCCCCCACTGGCACAGCAGGCTGACTTGGAGTATCTCCCCTGTGGGGAACAGAAGCCCTTTCTACTAGCAGCAAGGGAAGAAGAGCTCAACCAAGCTCCACTTATGAATCTGATTAACAAATTTGGACTGCCAAATGCCAGCTCCAAGCACAGATAAATCTACAACGCAAACAAGAAAGAATCCAGACGATCTATAGCAGCCCTGCCTCCATGGTGAGGCAGGGCTGATAGGAAAAAAAGAGAAAGGTTTCTGGAGTTGGCTGAACTCAGAATACTACAAAAGGGTTGTGCCACACGAAATGGAGCACAGAGAGTTGGGTACCAACTCCAACTCTTGATTGGCAAGACCAGAGGGGCTGGGAACTGGCTCTGAGGATTTCCTTTTCCTTTTCTCCTTCCTTCTTCCCTCCCTCCCTGCCTCCCTCTTTCTCTCTTTCTCTCCAGCTCATTAAAGAAAGCAACATGCATTCTCAGTTTTCAGGCAAGAGTGGAATTAATAAATGACTGAGAGACAAAGTAACTAGTCAAGTAGAGGAGATTGTTTCCTAAAGGATGTATCTTCTCCCAAGAAAAGGGAGGCAGGGCCCAGCACAAGTGGCAGCTCTCATTCAGAGAATTTGGGCCCCAGGGGCTGGGATATCAGCAGCAATTTCAACCTACAAAAAGTAGAGCCCAGCCTCTGTTTCCAACACACTCCTGTCAGGAGGAAAAAGGCGGCTGCTTGAGAGACCTGTGACACTTCCTGTCTGCAGCGAACAGGGGACTAAAGAGTGGCTTCTCCCTATCCCAGCTCCTAAAAAAAGGAGGCAAGGGCCAACAAAGGCAGTGGCTGTTATTCAGAGAAGTCAACTTCAGCCTCTGTCTCAACCAGGCCCCTGACAGGGGCAGGCTCTGCTGAGAATTAAAGGCATTGTACTATTTTATGCCTGAGGGGAGCAGTCAGTTGACAAACAGCAGGTGGACAAACGCCATCTGCTGGGAAGGACAGGAAAAGCACAGAATTAAAAGACATTTGGAGATGCAGAAAGAAAATACCCTTGGGGAAGCTGTTTGAAACTGGAAGCAAAGGACCAGTAGATACTAGCCACATGCTTTCCCAGCTGACAGAGATATTCCAGATGCCATATACCTTCCTTGAGTCAAGGTGTCTTTTCTCCTGATGCCTTAGTTTGGACATTTTTTATGGCCCTAGAACTGTAAACGTGTAACTAAATAAATCCCTTTTGGAAAGCCAATCTATTTCTAGTATATTGCATTCTGGCAGCATTAGCAAACTGGAACACACTATTTAATTTAACCTGTCCATGTAATTAGGTTGTTATTTAAACAATCTAATTATATGGAATCTAAAATAGAGAATGAGATCTTGTTATTCTGTAATGTTAATGTTAATACCTTGATACATTCTAGAGTATTTGGTGGCAGAAAATTTAAAAAAGTATTTGCAATGTTCCCTTGAGGGACTGGGGAAAAATGTAGAACTATTAAACTTCCTCACCTGGGGAAGGTGATAGTCTCTCAAGCATTAGGGATTCCTTAATAAGCCAAACCCTCAAACTTGAGGCTTGCTCTCATGAAATTTATTTCTGCAATGGTGAAGCTAAGCCTACTTATAATTCTGCCTAAAGGTCATCCCCAGAGAACTGCTTTTGTTGATCAGATATGACCTCTCTATGCCAACTCTGCAAATAAACTTACTACCCTACCCACTACGTGGGACGTGACTCCCAGGGGTGTAAGTCTCCCTGTAGAGGTGGGACATGACTATACCAAGGATGATCTTGGCCCTGGAATCTCAGGACTGAGAATGCCTTCTTGCCCAAAAGCAGGTAAAGAAGTGAAACAAAATGAAGTGTCAGAGATTTCAAATAGAGTTGAGAAATCATTCTGGATGTTACTCTTGTTCAAGCTTCAGCCAGATATTGTGAATTGCTACAGTATGCCAAGCGGCAACCAACAGTATTCCCAAAAACCCTAGAGAATACCCTGATCTCTCTCTAGGACTCTATAAAAGTTTTACTTAGATAGTTTATTTATTTATTTATGTTCAGAAATTTAAGGCCTCCAGATTGTTCTTATGCCAGATAAGCCCTGAAACCCAGAAGTATGAGTCTCTCCAAGAATATAAACCCATTTCGTTCTTCTACCCCATGAGGTTGACACCCCTTTCCAAAACAAAGAAATTAAAATGATTAGACGAGAAGGAAGAGGTATACTGAGAAATTAGGATTTAACAAATGATTATGACTACTGACTTATTATATAGTTGTTTCTTTTTAGTTTCTAGCATATTAGAACAGCCAGAAGGAAATCTTTGAAACTGTTGAACTGTAATCCAATAGCCTTGACCTTTGAAAATGATTGTACTACTATAAAGCTTTTATCATGTGACCATGTGATTGTAAAAAACTTATGACTGACACTCCCTTTTCCCAGTGACTGGGTAGATGAGTAATAAAGAAATTCATGAAAAAAAATAATAGGTAAGGAATATGGGGAAAAATACCCCGTACCTAAATTATGGACAATAGCTACAGTACTACTTTAATAATTTTTTATCAATTGTAACAAATGCAACTACTGTTAAAAAATAGTAGAATTACAAAAAAAGTGTTATCAGCAGTTACAAATTTTCCACACCAAGGCAAGTGTTGGTGGTGGGGTGGTGTATGGGAATCCTGCATTTTATGCATGATTGTTCTTTAAACACACAGCTTCTCTAATAAAAAGAATTTTAATTTTAAAAAATCTATTATCTTTTCAGTTCTCAAAATCCCAGTCATCCTCCCTGAAGATCCTTCTCCAACTTTTCCCTGTTTCCTATTCTTAAGAAGAATTGTTGATTAACTATTATTAAGCTTGGCAGAGACCTCCATTGTGTATACTTATTGGAAGATAGTATTTTGAAATATTAACCAATGAATTCTATTCCCCCACCCCATACTTTCCTTCTGCCTGGATTCCTTTCCCTATCTGAACTAAGCAAGTTATTCATTGTTTTAGGGAGATGTTGACAAAGCAGAAGATGGAGTTAATTCTCAGTCTTTGAGTTTCAAAAGCCTAGTCACAAAGGGTGAAGACAACAGCTTGGTTGATGGACAGATTTCTGAGAATTCATGAGTAAGATCAAAGCTTCCTGCCTTTTCTTCTATTCCTCCTGCTTTGGAGACCAGACCAGATCCAGGACCAATGTGGCCATTTGTTCTAGTTTGCTAGCTGCTAGAATGCAATATACCAGAAATGGAATGACTTTTAAAAAGGGAAGTTTAATAACTTGCTAATTTAAGTTCCAAGGCCAAGAAAATGTCCCAATTAGAGCAAATCTATAGAAATGTCCAATCTAAGGCATCCAGAGAAAGATACCATGGTTCAAGAAGGCCGATGAAGTTCAGGGTTTCTTTCTCAAGTGAGAAGGCACATGGTGAACACGGTCAGGGTTCCTCTCTCATCTGGAAGGGCACATGGTGAACATGGCGTCATCACCTAGCTTCTTCTCCTGGATTCCTGTTTCATGAAGCTCCCTGGGAGGCAATTTCCTTCTTCATCTCCAAAGGTCTCTGGCTGGTGGACTCTGCTTCTCGTGGCTGTGCTGTTCTGCTCTCTCAGAATCTCTCTCATTCTCCAAAATGTTTCCTCTTTTACAGGGCTTCAGAAACTAATCAAGACCCATCCAAATGGGTGGAGACATGTCATCACCTAATCCAGCTTAACAACCACTCTTGATTAAATCACATCTCCAGGGAGATGATCTGATTACAGTTTCAAACATACAGTATTGAATAGGGATTATTCTACCCTTATGAAATGGGATTTTGATTAAAACATGGCTTTTCTAGGGTACATACATCCTTTCAAACCAGCACACCATTTAAAATCACAGACTGTGATAATTGTCCACCCTAGAGTTATGCAGTACACAACCTACATGACTATGAACCAGGCTGTTTCCCTATTTCCACTCACATTCTTTAGCATGAAAGTCGTTATCCTCATTCTTGTCACCTCATGGTCACAGGAGGTTTCTGAACTCTTAAGCTTTATATTCACATTCCAGGTGGAAGAAGCAGGTAGGAAAAAAGCACTTTTCCTAGTGAAGATTTTTATCTAGGATGGGCTCCTTCTTTATGGACTTTTAACTTGATCTCATTGGCCAGAACTGTGCTCTGTCCTCTACCTATAAGGAAGGTTAGAAAACTGAGTGTTAGGGATTGATCATGTCCCCCACAAAAGGCATGTTCAGGTCCCAACCTCTGGTCCTGTAATTTGTAAATAGGACTTTACAAAACACACTTCATTCAGGTGTGTCCAAACTGAATGAGGGTGGCTAAGTCCTTATAAGTCAAGGAAATTGACCACAGAAGGAGAAGTCACAGGGAACAGCCAGAAGCTGGCAGTCAACAGAATGTATAAGAGAAAAGAGAGAATGCTACCATGTGTGTTGCCATATGACAGAAAAACCAAAGATGATTGGCAATCCAGAAGATACCAACCTGGGGAGGAAGCAAACCTTTTACCCTTTTGAAACCATGGCCGATAAATCCCTGTTGTTAAGCCAACCTATTGTATGGTATTTGTCCTAGCAACTAGGAAACTAAGACATTGAGCCTTTTAGCTTTCCATTCTCTACATTAGGAAAGCAAGGGAATGGTTTTGTGTAGTCAATTTACACTGTCTCCAAAAGGGCAAAGAGTATCCCAGGCAAGATACAGCATGGGTAAAGTCTCAATAGAGCAATAGTTTATTCTATTCCCAGCACCTAAGACAGTGACAGGATATAGTAGGCACTCACAAAACACTTGTTGGATGAATCAATGGATAAATAAAGTGAGAGCATGGCATAGTAGAAAAGCTGAGTGGTAGGACTGTAGCAGGGACAAAAGGAAGCAGCAAGACAAGAAGCAAGTGGATTAAGTGGCAGCCAGAGCATGTATGGCTTTCTGTTTGGATCTTAACATTAAGAACAATGAAGAGTCCTTGAAGAATTGTCTGCAGAGGGCGGCTGCTGTGGCTCAGCAGGCAGAGCTCCAACCTGCCGTGCTGGAGGTCTGGAGTTCGATCCCTGGTGCTTCCTGCCCATACGCAAATTTAAAAAAAAAAAAAAAAAGAATTGTCTGCAGAAAGGTAACATGGTTAGGTTTGTATTTCAGGAAGACCACGCTTGCTGTGGGGAGAGGCACATTTTGGAGGTCTACAACCCCCAAAAGGTAAAGCACCCATTTGGAGACTATTACAATATCCAAGCTTGAGAACATGGTACCCTGAAAGAGTACTGTGGTAATGGGGATATAAAAAGTTGTCAGATTCTAGAACTGATTGCACTTGGTGATGGATTGAACATGGGAGGAAAAAGAGGAATCAAGTACAATTCTAAAGTTTCTGGCTCAGGTTATTGGGTCCATGGTGCTACCACTCATTGAATCAGGGAGCACAGGAATGGCAGGTTTGGGTTTTGGGGGGGTGACATGAATGAAGTTTTCACATTATACCAGACCCTGTTGTGTACATATCCCAAGATTTGCTCATTCTCACCTGCCCCTCAGGTCTTGGTCATGTGTTCAATGCAGATGCCCAGCTGCAATCACTGCTGCCCACTCTCTTCATTCCACATCAGATTGACCTTGGAGTGAAGTACTTTAGCTATTTGAACTGCTTCTAGTGTAGCCATAGCAAGGGCACTGGAATAGACAGGTAGTTGTGCTGCCAGCATCTTCTCCATGTGTTCAATGTGCAGCTGTTATAAATGGTTAATTCTGTTCCACCCAGGCCCCACTACTTGTCTAGCAGATTCCCAGGTCAAGCTTCAGCTCCAATGGCACATTGCAGTTTCTCTGCCTCATCCCACTCTCCTTCAAGCTCCAGATTTCCATGGATATATCTTGACCCATCAAAGGATATGGGTCTCTGATCACTTTTGGGCTCTACTGACTCACCATACTGGAAGCTGGGGTCCTGGAAGGGCCTGTTTCATGGTCGGCTTCATGTGTCAACTTGGCCAAGTGGTGGCACCTGTTTGTCTGGTTGGGCAAGTGCTGGCCTGTCTGTTGCAATGAGGACATTTCATAGAATTAGATCATGATCACATCAGCTGCATCCATAGCAATTCCTTTTGTAATCAGCCAAGGGGAGTGTCTTCTGCAATGAGTGATGCTCAACCTAATCACTAGAAGCCTTTTAAGGAGGATTCAGAAGAGACAGGCTCTCTTCCTGCCTCAGCTGGTGAGCCTCTCCTGTGGAGTTCATCCAGACCCTCCATGGAATCATTGGCTTCACAGCCTGCCCTGCAGATTTTGGACTGTGCATTCCTGTGGCCATGTGAGACACTTTTATAAATTTTATATTTGCGAGTGTTCCCTGTTGATTCTGTTTCTCTAGAGAACCCTAACTAATACAGCTTGGCAACACAATTCAGAAATGCAGAGTAGTTAAAACCCCATGTGACACATCTGACCCATGAGATAAAGGAGAAAGGAAGAACTCACTAGTCAAATCTTTCTCTCTATCCTCCCCTTAGTATGGAGTATTCCAGGGGGGTAATACTCAGTTGTTCTAGTTTGCTAGTTGCCAAAATGTAATATATTAGAAATGGGATGGCCTTTAAATGGGGAATTCAAGAAGTTGCTAGTTTACCATTCTAAGGCCATGATATTGTCCCAATTCAAGCCAGGCTTGAATGTCTAATCTAAGGCATCCAGGGAAAGATACCTTGGTTCAAGAAGGCTGATGATGTTCAGCATTTCTCTCTCAGCTGGAAGGGTACATGGCAAACATGGCAGCATCTGCTAGCTTTCTCTCCAGGCCTTTTGCTTCATGAGGCTCCCCAGGAGGCATTTTCCTTCTTCATCTCTAAAAGTTGTTGGCTGGTGGACCCTGTGATTCTCCTCGTCATTCTGTCATGGATCTGTGGCTCTCTCCTTGATCTCAAAAGGAACTCTCTCCAAATTGTCTCTTTTATAGGATTCCAATAAACTAATCAAGACCCATGTAGAATGGGTGGAGACATGTCTCCATGTAATCAAGTTTAATACCTATAATTGATTGAGTTACATCTCCGTGGAAAGAACCTAATCAAGTTCTCAACGTATAGTACTGAATAGATTAGAAGAAAATGCTGCTCCTGCAAGATTGATTAAGATTAAAACATGGCTTTTCTAGGGTACATAAATCCTTTCAAACCAGTACACTCAGTAAGGAGTATTCCTCTAGACAGGACTTCTACAAGGCCTGTCTTGTAGTAGATCACATTTCATATGATCAAGCAACTACCTGCATTTTCTTATAAAGTTGTGACTTCCTTGTCTAACTTATCTTTTTCCCTCACTTTTGCTGACCTGGAACTGTACCTCCTAATAAGGTCTTATATATGTGCCCCACCCCAGGCTAGGAAATATATTTAAAGACAGAGCTGTTGAATTTGGGACATTCAAGTAGAGATATATATAAGCACAAGGAAAGGTCTCAGCTGGAATCATTAATTGGAGATTATGGTGAATACCTGTTTTATTTTTTAACCTGTATTCTCCCTTTTTTTTGATAACATTACCCCCTGTGCCAGTTTGAAAGGATTTCTGTACCCTAGAAAAGCCATGCTTTAATCCTAATCCCATCTTGTGGAGGCAGTCTTTTTTTAAATCTCTATTCAGTACTGCAGTCTTTTTTTAAGTCCCTATTCAGAAACTTGATGAAATTACCTCCATGAACATGGCTTACCCAGTTGTGGGTATTAACCTTAGATTAGAGCGCGATGTGACAGAGGTGTTGGAAACCCATCGGCCCTCCAAACTGGATGCCTCAGTTTGGACATTTTTATAAGCTTAGAACTAATACTTGTAACTTATTAAATTCTCCTTTTAAAAGCTGTTCCAATTCTGGTATATCGTATTCGCTTTACAACTAACACAGATTTTGGTATTAGGAATGGGGTGCTGCTGTGGTTTGCAATATCAGAGTTCTTGAAAAGGCTTTTTAAATGGACAAGGGAAGGATTGTGGAAGACTCTTTTTAAATGAATAAGTGGAAGATTCTGGAAGAGTTGTAAGGTGCTTGATAGAGAAGGCTCAGAATGCTTTGAAGATACTGTTGGTAGAAATGGACTCTAAAGATACCTCTGATGAGGTATTAGACGGAAATGATGCATGTACTGTGGCAAACTGGAAAAAGGTGATCCTTCTTTTAAGGTGGAATAGAATCTTGCAAAATTATGTACTACTGTTGGATGAAAGTCAGCATTTAAAGGTGACAACCTGGGATACTTAGCTGAGGAAATTTCCAAGCTAAATGTGGAAAATGCAGCCTGGCATTTTGAGAGGAAAGAGATAAGTTGAGAACTGAACACTTGGGTAGAAAGAAAATGGAAACAGATGTTCTGGAAAATTCTGGGCTTTCAGAAAGTGAGAACTCAGTGAACAGGGGCCCCACGTGAGGATCTCTCCAAGCATGAAAGTAGTCAGACATTACAGGACAAGCGAGGATTGGAGATGAAATTATCCAGAAAGGATTTGTGGAAAGTCCTTTTGTTTGATGGGCATGATCTCAGTGTATTGCATTGAAAACCAACAAGAGTGTTGTGGAATCTGTATTAACAGAACCACTGCCAGTCTGGACTAAAAGGGATAGAGGAGGGACAAAGTGAAGGAAAAATGTCTTCAGAGGCAGAACCATGGAGGCTAAGGTCTGGAGCCAGGAAACCTCAGGTCAGGAGAGTGGACTGACCCATACACATGGAAAGGGTTGAGCTTGCCCCAGAAGCAGAGAGTTAGCCTTACGCTTCATTGTTCAAGAAGAGTTGTGCCACCTCTGGCCTTGGAGAGGGTGGAGAGCATAAACCAGGGATTGGGAAGAACCTGGCTGCCACCCCATTGTCCTGGAGGGGTTGAGAGTGTGCCCCAGAATTGGCAGAAAGCCCAGGTGCAGCCCCGCTTGGAGAGGGTGGAGCCAAGAGAAAAATGGTCTCCCAAATGTCCCCCAGTGTTGCAAATCACCCCAGCATCTGGAAAGAAAACAAGGCTGCTGTGTAGGCCCTTGTAAAGGGTGGGAGGGCCGGTTTCTAAAGTCCCAAGGATAAATGACTCTCAGACTTTGAAATCAAATGGAGTTTGCCCCGCATGTTTTCAGAACTCTATGAGTGGCCCCCTGTTTACCTTTTGATTTCTCCCTATGGCAATGGGAACATATATCCTATGACTGTCCCTCCTTTGTATTTTGGCAGCAGACAACTTGTTCTGAGTTTCACAGGTCCAGATCCAGAGGATAATTTTTTTTTTTTGGCTTTAGAACAGACCATGCCTATAGCTGACCTTGATGAGATTTTTTTTTACTGGTTTTAGCCTTGTATTGTATTTGTATTATACTGAAATATTTTAAGGCTTTTGTGATATTGTAATGGAGTGAATGCATTTTGTATATGGAAAAAAACATGTCTTTTTGGGGTATAGAGGGTGGAATGTGCCACTTTGAAAGTATTATGTACCTCAGAAAAAAACTATGTTTTAATCCTGATCTAATCTTGTGGGAGTGGCCATTTTTTAAATCCTGATTTAATAATGTAGATTGGAAACTTCTGATTAGATTATCTCCATAGAGATGTGATGTGCCCAATTGTGGGTGTGAACTTTTGCTAGATGAAGAAGTGATTCTACCTGTTTCTGGTGGGATTTGATTAAATTATTGGAATCCTTTAAAAGAGGAAACATTTTAGAGAGAGTCAGAAAAGACAGACGCCTTTTCTACAGAGTCTACAGAGGAAGCAGATACAGATGATTGGAGAACAGTTTTGTCAGAGAACAAAGACACCATGTTTGGAGATGCTAGGAGCCCAGCAGAAGTCTCCATGAGACATTAAGAAAACTAGAACCAAGAGAGAGCCAAGGGAAACTGTTCTAGCTTGCTAGCTGCCAGGATGCAACACACCAGAGATGGATTGGCTTTCAATAAAAGGGGGTTTATTTAGTTAACATATAGTTCTTCAGAGGAAAGGCAGCTAACTTTCAACTGAGGTTCTTTCTTACATGGGAAGGCACAGAATGATCTATGCTAGCCTTCTCTCCAGGTCTCTGGGTTCCAACAACTTTCCCCAGGGTGATTCCTTTCTGCATCTCCAAAGGCCTGGGCTGAGCTGCAAATGCTAAGATGAGGTATGTGGAGCTTCTTTGACTGTGCTACATTCTGCTCTCTCATTTAAGCACCAGCCAATTAAATCAAACATCATTCATTGCAGCAGGAACGCCTCCTAGCTGACTGCAGATGTAATCAGCAACAGATGAGGTTCACATGCCATTGGCTCATGTCCACAGCAACAGAACTAGGCAACTTCACCTAGCCAAGTTGACACCTGGGTCTAACTACCACAAAAACCAAGAAATAAAACCATCCCCAGAGAAGCAAAGTGAGGAACCCCCACAGGAACAGAGGTTGAAGGTAATGGAGCCCAGGAGCAAGCCCCCAGTAGATGCCAGCCATGTGACTTCCCGATGACAGAGGTGTTGGAGACACATCAACCTTCTTCGAATTAAGGTATCTGTCCATGGATGCCTTAGTTTGGACATTTTATAGGCTTAGAACTGTAAACTTGTAACTTATTAAATTCTCCTTTTAAAACCTGTTCCAGTCTGGTATATCATGTTCCAGCAGCTTTCAAACTATCACAGTTGTGAAAGGGAGAAAAAAAGAACAGGATGACAACTAGAGTGTGAGAAAGGAAAGGTGGAATCAGAGAAGGTATGCTTTCTTAGGATAAGAAAAAGACTTAAGCAAATTTAAATGTTGATGGGAAGAGGCCAGTAGAGAGATAAAAATTGCATATATAAGCTAGGGAGGGAACATAGTAGTTCCTAAGAAGGTGAGAGGGGCTAGAATCTAGAGCACAGGCTGGGGGGTGAACCTCCATAGTAACGAGAGATATAAGGGAAATACAGGTGTTAGTTTAGATGCGTTTGAGGTTTGACGGCAGGAAGGTGGGAAAATTTTATCTGTGAAGTAGCAGCAAGGTTATTACTGATGGTGGCAAGGGATGGAGCGGTAATAGGGGAGTGGTGAGGTTAGAAGTTTGAGAAGAAGGCCTCTATGGAGATCAGGAGACAGAAGGCCACTAAAGAAACATTAGAGAGGGTAATCTAGTAATCTAGAGGGATTACTAGACCCGTCGAGGAACCAGTTGGGTGGAGACTATGAACTAATAATGGCTCCAGCTCATGTGGCTGAGCAAAGTTTTTGAGTTCAGCACTATCAGGACAGGCACAAAGAAGATGAAGTTAGGTCCAAAGAGGACTGGGTTTTTATAGGACCATGGAAAGCCAATTAAGAGGGGAAGGAACAGAAGATAGGAAGAGGTTGACAGAGAACCTCAAAGTGGCTCTAGAACCTGAAAGCCGCCGTGAGACTGAAGAACAGGTGCAAAGGGCATATGTTTGGGTGCAGATCACTCAGGCAGCCCCTATCTGATACCAGCCAGAGACCTGCTGCCGGCCCCACATCACACACACCAAGAATCCCTTCACAGTCTGTCACCAACCCCATCAGACTCATTCTACCCTCTACATACTCTGGACCACAGTCAGTTGTTCTCCTCTTCTCCCTCACCCTACGTTCCTCATCCTTCCTTTCTCATGGCCTTTCCCCTGCCCAAAATCACCTCTCTATATGCACACAAACAAACACAAACTTTTACAATCACACACTCACACCCTCACACTCCTCACTCTTTTAAATTCTTCCCCATTCTTCAAGATTCAGATCAATTTTCTGTCTTTAATGAAGCTTTTATCAGCAATTCTGACTCTCTTTTCTGAATCCCTGGAGCATTTATAAAAGATATCCCAGAATAGCACTCTAACAGTCTCATGGCAGCTGTTAATTGTTTCCTTTGTGATTTAGGTCTCCTTAACTGGGTTATGGGTTCCTTGATGTGCAGGGCTACTTGGCTATTGGTGATAGATAGATGATAGAGAAATAGATGATAGAGAGATTGAGAGATAGATGAAAGAGAGCGGTAGATGAGAGAGCGGTAGACGAGAGAGAAGTAGATGAGAGAGAAGTAGATGAGAGAGAAGTAGATGGAGAGAGAGATGAGAGATTTGCAGTAGGGAAAATGTGAAATGTTAAATTCCTGTACCCATGGAGATTTGCCCACGTCTCTTGCCGTTACACCCAAGGGTGCACACATGGATAAGCAACATGCCAGATGAAGGCCCCTAGAACTCTAGGACTGAGGTCAGGGCAAGATTCTAGCACCTCTCACCTTCTTAGGGACCATTTTCCCCCTTCCTAGCTTATATCTGCAATCTTTCTCTCTCTACTGGCCACTGAAATTTTTAAAGCCATTTCAACTTTGCTTTTCAAATAAGACTTCAACCCCACCTGGCTCCCCTCCTGCCCCCGTACCCACGGCTGTGCCAAAGCCTGTTAAGAGCCTCTCTGACCAGAGCCCGTGCTCCCAGGAGTGAAGGAGCAGGTTCCATGGGGGGTAATGGGCAATCGTCACCAGTTAAGCCTGCTGCCCTGGCCCCGTCTACTAGAAACATAACCTGCAAGGTGCCAGCTGGTCTTCCCCAAAACCCAAGGACTAAGCTAAGCAGAGTGGTCCCTGAGGGTACCCTCTACCAAACCTTCAACCTGCCTGTGCTGCTCAGGCTTCCTTGGGAGGCTCTTGGGGCTGATAGAAGAGCTCCAACTTTCCCCACAGCCCACAGAAAGCAGCGCCAAGGAGAAAACAAGGTCTGAGAGAGCAAGAAGCAAAACGCCTGTTTCCTCAACCATCCTTCTCAGGAATCAACGTGGAACTCAGAATAACTTCATTAGACCCAGAACAAGTCAGCCATCCCTGCCTCCCTGGTGGCGAGGCATGAGTGGAAATGAGGCTTTCTGAATATCTCTTTGCAACAGTCTTCCCCCAACTGAAGGACACTCGTGGTGTTTCTAGTGAATCTGTAACTTTTTCGGAGTCCCTAAAACTCAGTCCCTCTCAGCTTCAGAAATGTGAGTTTAAACCGTCATCATACAGACACAACTCACCAAAAAAGGTCCTGTGAGCCCTGGGCAGAAAGAAGCTTCCCTCCGGAGCCCCAGAGGAACTGGGACTGAGCGAGTGATGAGGGAGATGAGAGAGAGAGGGAGATGAGAGAAAGAAGGAGATGAGAGATTTGCAGGGGACGGCCACGCTCCTGCAGCCCCGCCAGCCGCCGGCCGGGGGTGGGGTGGGGTGGGGTGACTGCGGGCCCGCCCACCGCTGCGGGCGCCGAGGCTCGGGCTGACAACTGTTGGTTCTCGGGTGTTCCCTCCCCACCCGCCAGGCCAGGCCTGCCGCTGACAGCGAGCGAGAGCCGAGCACAGGCCGGCCTCGTGGGGGCCAGGGCCGGGGGGCTGGCTGGTGCTCGAGGCACAGCCTCCCCTGCAATTGCCCACCCGCCGCCACTGCGCCTCAGGCCGGCGCTGAGCTCGGCCTTAACGCCGAGCCCTCCGACCAGACTGCTGTCATTGTCACTCCGGCCTCAGCTGCCCCGCCGAGCTGGGCAGGAGGCTCCGTGAGGCTGAGCGGCTCAGCACGGCCCCGGGGTGGTTTCCACGTGGGCCCGGCACCCTGGCCTGACACCGTGGGCTTACCGGGTGGATTTCACCGGAACGGGGTCCTAAGGTAGAAAAACCAGCAAAGGGGAAAGCGTCTGTCTCAGGACTGGGGTGTGTGTGTGAAAAGGTTGCACGTGTGTGTGTGTGTGTGTGTGTGAAAAGGTTGCACATGCGGGAAGAATTCCGGGCTGAGTTCTGTGGAAGGGACCTGCGAGTGTGCGGGAGGGGCTACGAGGACAGGCCTCAGGGTATTATAGGCTGCTGTGGGTTGTGTTCCTCATTCATTCATCCATGGTATTAGTTATCTATTGTGGCAGATCAAATTACCCACCCACCCCCAACTTAGTGGCTTCAAACAAGAACATTCATCATCTCACAGTTTTTGTGGGGCAGGAATCCTGGCACAGCTGAGCTGGTTTCTCCAGCTCCCAGCTCTGAGTCTCTTCCAAGGCTGCAACCAAGGTGTCGCCTGGGGCCGCCGTCACCTCAAAGCTCAACTCTCCCAGTTGCTGGCAGGAGTCAGTTCCTCGGGGGTGGCTGGGCTGGGAACCTCAGTTTCTAGCTGGCTGTCACCTAGAGGCCACCCTCAGTCCCTTGCCACATGGGCCTCTCCGTAGCTCACCACAGGGCAGCTGGATTCATCTGCCTGAAGAGTGAGAGAGAACAAGATGGGAGGTACACTCTTTTAGAGCCTAATCTCGGAAGTAACATCCATGCACTTTTGCTGTACTCTGCTCATTATAAACAAGTCCGTGGGTCTGATCCACTCTCAAGGGGAGTGGATTCCACAACAGTGTAACTAAGGAGGTGGGGTTGCTGGGACAGTTTTAGAAGCCTCCTGCCACACCCATTAATTCATTCAGCAATTATTTAGTGACCACCTGCTAGGTACCAGACAGCATGCTAAGTGTGGAGGACAGAACAAAACAGACATTGTCTCTTGCAGACTGCAGTCTAGTGGGTGAGGCGCCTATTAATTACAGAAGCACTCCAAATGAATGTCCAATTCCAGCTACAGTAAATGTTAAAAAGAGGGAGACATGTGGTGTCATGAGATTATTTAACCAGGGGGCTGGGCCAGGGGCTTTCTGAGTGTGTGGTAATTGAAGATTGAGCTAGCATGTGCAGGAGAGGCAGGAGCTGCCTGGGCTCGAAGGGAAGGGGTGGCTGGGGTTGGGAGGCGGGGGGGGGGGGGGGGGGCAAGGAGGGGGCGCTGCACGGCTGGTGAAAGGAACATCATGGTATACACATGTGGTGGTGTTGAGTAGGTAACAAGGGCACGTGTATATGTTTGTGTGTGTTCTGTACCCGTGTGAACCTATTTATTTACACTGTGTGAGCGGATTTCTGAGGTAAACTGGTGTGCTTTAAGACTCTAAGTAAGGTATAAGATGGTGGCAGAGAGGACATAATGTGAGCAGCACTATCTGAATTTTCAGAATTATGTTCCTTCATTCTTTCCCCCACATTCCCACCCTCCAAATACCCTCTCTGTTCGGTTTCTTTGGGGAGACATATATGGCCTCATAAAAAGCAAAAATCTGCTGATGCAACCTAATGCATCATCTGGAAAAGCAAAGCTGTCTGTGCGGGCTGGCCCTGCTCTGCCTGGGCCTGGAAGGCTCCATTCTGCAAACCAGCTTCTTCCTTGTTAAAGAGACAGTTTATTGATTGAAGCCAAAGTGACTTTTTATGGGGCCTCAGGTCCAGAGACAGGAAAGAGTCTAGGAGGATAACGGAAGACAGGGGATCCATTTGGAGGGAGGTGGGGAGAAACCCTTCAGCCAGTTGGAAGGACAGGAGTGGGGGAAGCTGGGAGAGCCCCTAGCCAGGACAAGACCCCTTTGGATGTTAAGGGAGCCAGGTCTGGAGGAGGCTAGGGCTGAGGCAGGGTGCAGTGTGACAGGTGACTCAGCCCCTTGCCCCTGTGTACTAGGTCAGCAAGGGACCTCTGAACTCTGTGCACTACCTGGCCACATGGAGACAAGCCCAGACGTACGCAAATCAGCAAAACTTACCAAAAGGCACCTATATGCACACTCCTTCTGCCAGCAGTATAATGAGTTATGCAAGGTGACCCAGCATCTAGAATCCTGGCTTAACATCTTAGCTAAGGATCTAAGAACCTTGACTCCCATTCATTTGTCTATCTATTCATTCAGAGACACAGGCATGGTTTCTGCCTTCACAGGCCTTACAGTTTAGATAGAAAATCATCACTGAGCAATTATTCACCACACCACATAATGACAATTATGAAAGTTACATGAAGGAAAAACACAAGTGAGACCTGACAGGGTGTAGAAGACATTATGAAGCTAGGGAAAGAATTCCTGGCCTATTTACTTTCCTCTGGGCCTTGCTAAACCCCACAGTGCCTCGGTCCCCGCTACATTCCTGCAGTGGCATCCATTGTTGGGTTGTTACACATAGTTCACCTTCTTGGCAGAGTTAAGGGTACAATGGTCTACCCTCTTCTGACCCCCACCCCCACTTTGCTATCTCTGACCTGGTCAATCCTCTGAGATGGGCCCCATCTCCATCTTGCACTGGCCTGGGCTGTCCTTCCCACTGGCTCTTCTCCAGGGGCCCTTTGCCCGATGACGCAGTAGTCCCCTGGCAGCCACACTAGCTCTCCATTGTCAGCCATCAGCGTGGAACATGTTCTCATGTCCTTCAAACATAGAAGTGAAAGAGACTCAAGGTAGGATGGAATGAGATGCTAATTCAGGCTTCATCTGCCTAGGTGTTCTACCATTTATATTCACAGGGTTTGAGAAGAAAGAAAACAAAAGTCTTCTCCACCTTTATATCCCCATACCCATCCACAGATGGTTTCTGGTCTAAGAAACCAGAAACAAGATATGGGGACTGAGGTACCAGCCCTACCAGGTCCTCACTGGTCCTCTTCTCTTGTCATCACATAACATTTTATCTCCTGGGTTTTACTCTACTCTATTCCTTGCTCGAACACCCAGTCTGAGCTCAAGATCTTCAGAGCCCACAAAAGCTTTTTTCTCCTCAAAGCCTGGCTTTTGCAAATGAATGCCTTGCTTTTCTGATCATTGTTATTTCTTAATCTTGGCTGCTACTTTGTAGAGTCCTGAAAAATTTTACAATTACAGATGCCTGGGGCCCATTCCCAGAACTTCTGCCTTAATTGGTTTTGGGCTTAGAGTTGGCAGCAGGATTCCTAAAACTCCCAAGTGATTCTCACGTGTAACCAAGGTCAAGAGCCACTGCTTTAGAGAGTCCCATTTAAGAATAAAATAGCAATGATTTCTTTGTGTCTCAGCTGTGTCTGCCTATGTATAAAAATCTAAACCTCAGCATCATTTAATCTGCAAATGTTATTTGAGTTCCCACTGTTCTAGGCACTTGGGATACAACAGAGAACAAAATAGTAAAATATCTCTGCCCTTATAGAACTAACATTCTATCAGGGGAGACAGACAATAAACAATATCAATAATATATAAGTAAATTTTATAGTATATCAGCGGATGATGAGTACAAAGCAAAAGGGGGAAAAAAGCAGGATAAAGGGAATCAGTGATGGGAAAAGTTGCCATTTTTAATAGGTGATCAGGGTTGGCCTTCGAGAAAGTGACATTGAGCAAAGACTTAAGAGAGATGAGAGAGTGTTTAGGAAGGAGAATTGAAAGGACCTGGCAATTTGGTGTTTATTTAGAAATTGGAAGCAAGGAGTGGTGAGAAAAAAAAAGATCTATCAAGGATGATTCTCAGATTTCTTGCACAAGCAACAGTATATTGACAAATGTCTTTCACTGAGTGGGAATATTGGATGAGGAGATCTTGAAGTGGGGGCCAGAGTTACAATTTGTACAGACTGGTGTGAGATATCTACAAAACACTCAAGTGAACCAACAGGCAGACCAGGGGATTGCAAACTACAGTCCCTGAGCCACATCCAGCATGCTGTCTGTTTGAAAAAAATGAAAGAAGAATAATATTTCCTGACACGTGAAAATTTATATAAATTTCAAATTTTAGTGTCCATAAATAAAATTTTATTGGAACACAACCATGCCTATTCATTCACATACTGTCTATGGGTGAGTTTGCACTGCAGTAGCAGAGGAAGTAGTTGCAACAGAGACCATACAGCCCACAAAGCCTAAAAATGGACTCTTGGCCTTTTACAGAAGTTTGTCAACCCCTGATGTAGATTGTTGGATACATGGATCTGGAGCTCTGGAGATTCATCTGGGCTAAAGATATGAAGTGGGCATCTTTGGCTTCTGGAGGTACTTAAACCATGGATATAGGTGAGATCAGAGAGCAAGCCTGGAATGAGAAAAAAGGATAAGGCCAGGCCCAGAAACACTTGGACATTTGAAGGTTGGATGGAGGAGACAGAGCCTGAAAAGGGGACCAAGAAGGAGTAGCCAAGAGGTAGGGAGTAAAACCCAGAGAATATGTTGCATGGAGGAAAGTGAAAAGAAGGCTTTAAGAAGGACTGAGAGATCAATAAGGCCAATGCTGCTGAGAAGTCAAATATAATGGCAAAGGAAAGGTCAGATGAACTTAACAACAGGAAGGTAATTGTGGCTATGGTGGGGCTTCAGTGGAGCAGTGAGAAAGGAGGCCAGACCTGAGTGGGCTGACAGGCAGATGGCAAGGAAATGAAGACATAGTAGAAGGGTAACTTTTTTACGTGGCTCAGTTGAGAGGATTTATCTTAGAGATGAAATGTTGGCAGAAAGAGAAAGAAGATTAAAAAAAAATTCATTTTACTGTCATTGTTATTTTGTTTGTTTTATTTAACATCAGAATGATTGGTTAAGGGAGAGAATGAAGATGCGGGATAGAGAACTAGACAACGATGGAATGGGGTGGCCTGGCCCCGTAGCAGCTCGCTGACAGAAGCTGAAGAGCCCCTATTTCCTGCCTGGCCCCTCCTCTACTGGACCTAACAAGGGAAGCCCCCATTACCTTTCTCCTGTAGTGGGGACAGTGGAAAGGGGAGGCCCTCTGGAATCAGATAATATTGCTTAAAATTCTGGCTCTGCCTCTTACTAACTGTATGATCTTAACAGTGACTGAAACTCTCAGAGTCCCAGTTTCCTTATCTGTTAGGGCAGGATAAGCTTCCCTATCTCACAAGTGGCTATTAGGATTAAATGTGTTGATTTTCACACAACAACCACGGTCACTGGCATATCACAGACACTCAACAAATTTTGCAGCCCCACCTTCCTTACACAAACCATTCCCAGCCCAGCTCCTCCCAGATATTGACTCATAAAAAAAAAAAAAAAAAGAGAGAGAGAGAAAATAATCTTGGACACAAACTTGACCTACATTCAGTGCCAAGTCTCTTGTCTTTCAGGAAGGGAAATGAGGTAATTCCAGGGATGTACACAGCCAGTTGGCCTGAATTTGGCCAGTGCATTTCTTGAGAAGTTCCCAACTAAAGAAGGATCTGAGATCCCTTCTTCCAATCCGATGTTCACATAAGACCACCCAGATTCTGGAGGCTTTTATCAAAACTGGAATTCCTAGCCTGTTTTGTCAGGTTCTAATTCGCAGGAGTTGAGGGAGAAATGTGTCCTGTTATATTCTGAGGTTGCCTGGAATTGTCACTAGGACACCACCAACCTTTTACCTCTGGACACCTTGATGGGGAAGAGGGATGGGGCGGATGGGGCCAGCAGGAGATGGTTTCTTTTTTGACTGCTGAATGCCCACAAGCTCACCAGTCCCTCACACAAAAGAGGATGGATGCAGCCAAGACCGGGGGCATGACAGATTTTAGGGCAATGGAGATTGCAAGGTAGTACCTACCATTAACACACTTATGGGGGCCATCTGTGCAGAACACCTGCCTCCTGTAGTCACCCTCTTAGGCTCTGACTCTGAAGCATCCTGTTCTAAGTACCATCTCCCTAACCTGTTGTTTAGAAAAGATAAAGCAGATGCATTTCCCTGGCATTTCCTTTTCAAAGCTGGCAAAGTGACTGCAGCCGTTGCTTTATAGTCAGCCAGGGAAGGATTTCATCATTTTCTAGGACAAAATTCCTGTGAAAGGGACAGACTGGGTTTGTCTTTCATGATGAGAGATCAACTCAGCAGGCCAGCAAGGGAGAGAAGCCAGTAGTTCTGGGAAATGAATCAAAGTACCAAAGCCGCCTCCTGCAATTATTTAAATTAAATATTGTGTTTCATTGAATGTAAGATATATAATTAATAAAGGTCTCCCACCTTTTTAATAGTCTTGCTGAGATGCAAAGATATCATTACCAGAATAAACCTCTCCCACAATGCCTAGAATAATGGGTGTGCATGTGGATGTGTTTGAGACAGAAAATATGCCTAAGCATTTGTGAAAACTTGTGTCTTAGACATGCTTTGACTATAAGAAACCCACCAAAACCAATTTAAGTGAAAGGGATTAATTATTAAACATCAGTGTAATAGACAGACTGATCAATTTTTCTGCCCTGTCAGAGTTTGTACATTCTGATTGGACCAGACTACTCCCCAGTTCGCTGCCAGCCACAGGCCATTGGACCAGGACATCTAACCCATGATGATCATTTGGCCTCACCCAGAAATGCTAATTAGTTAACTGGTGGTACTGTAACCAGGTGCTCATATCTCAAAGACATGTATCAATGTTTGAGTTAGGTACTGTCAACACAGTGTACCCCAGACTTTTGCATGTCAAAGGATCACCTGGGGCATTTGCTAAAAATGCAATTTCCCTGGCTCCATCCCCAGTTATTCAGTGGTCTGAATTTTTAATAAATGCTCCAAGTTATTTGAATGCAGGTATTTCAGCAAGATGGGAGAGAGAGAGAAAAGAGAAGCAGATGAAAGAACTTCACTGCCCAGACAGAAAAAGAAAGAGGGAAAATTAGATGCCTTGGTTGAGGACAGCTTCCAGTTTTTAGTTCCTGTCCTTCATAAGGCCCACCCATATTTCCTGCCCCCATATTTTGTGATACCTCTGATTCTTAAGATATCCTAAGATGGTTTCTTGCTTTTTGCCATCAAAGGATCTCAAAATCACTCATGCTTATGGAACCCAAGGCGAGTGACTATCTAGTCCATTAAGTCATGGGGTGGGAGTGAGGTGCAGGACCATCTGCTACAAGCATAGATGGCACCTTAACCCATCTCTTCAACAGGCACAATGGCAGGTCCTTCCAAAGAAGGGGGTGCTGTCTGGGAAGACACTCCAAATACATTACCACAGTGGGCGTATATGAGAGAATGTGAGGCTCTGTGGGTACCTGTGTGCCAGTGTGTTCATGCATATGCGCAACTCTGGGTCTGTGTGCCTATGAGGCTTATGTAAGGTATTTTCTCAGAGAACAATATTATAATTGTGTGTGGGTGTATGTTACTGAATCAGTCTGTGCATGTGAGTAGGAGAGAACCAAGCAAGCTGCATTCTAGGTTATAATTGTCCACATTAGCGACTCATTAACTGTATTGCTACATCTACCCATAATATACCAGAATTTTATGTAGAAATGAGATTTTTAAAGAGATAGATAGAGAGCCCTATTCTTTGGGCGATAGAAGGGCTTCCAGACCATGTGGAAGGGGAACTTGATAAGCGTTGCACTCAGGATGACTTGGGGGTTAGGCAGTAAGGAGATGTAGGAGCAACCCCACACAGCCCGAGCAGGAAGCAGGTTCAGTCCCCATGGTGTGGTAAGAAAAGTTGGAGCATAGGGAACACTGCCTCCAAGCCAAAATGTAACAGGACACACTGTGCCTGGTAAGAAATCACTGGGAAGTTTGGAAAACCCAGTCACAGATCAGAGGATGAGTTGTGGGGCTGGATGATTTTTATCTCAACCTTCATGGACCATTGCAGCATCTTAAGGGGACTTCTGCATATCTGACAGTCTCTACCACAAATTTCTCATCACAAAACAGAGCCAAGAAGAAAAGAAATCCTGTCTCTCCCATGACCCACCTCCAGCACTTTATCTATGTCTTCCTTATATCGTGTATTATCATGTAGATGGCCATAGGAAATGTCCATCACCTGCCCATGCTCTTTGGAGGACATCCTCAGTTGCTCACCCAGAGCCCCCTCAGATCCCCCTTCCCAGTACTATGTACCCACTGCACCCTCCTAGCTTCTGTGTTTGCAGCTGTGACCTCTTTCTTCAGAGGCTTGCCCTTGGGCTCCTGGAGCTCTTGTACATATATCCATGTATCCAGAATTAGAGGTTCCAAAGTGCCTGGGAGTTTATTCCCTACCCCCTTCCCACCCTCCAACAATGACTGGCTGGTACAGGTTTAAAATTCCAGCTCCTTTGCCTGAGTAGATACAAACTCTCAGATGTAACATGCACCAGAACTTCTTAAGGGGTCAGGCAGAGGTTAAGGTTTTACCTGAAATCCCTCCCTTAATTGGCTTCTTCCCACTTTAATAATGCTTCTCCCACTCCCTTTCTGATTACTCCTTGGAACACTTTCTTAATAAATGAATTGCACTGAAAATCTTGGCTGAAAATCTGCTTCTGGGAGAATCTAAGCTATACCTTCTTCCTTGTGTCCCAACCCTGCCCACGGCTGCACTTACGGGATACACTTATGTGTACTGTAGAGCCTCACCTGCTTGACCACAGCTAATTAGATCAGGTGTGCTCCTAATCCAATTAAACTTTTCTCTGGAAATTTAGAATTGTGACATAGAGATCCAATCAATTAACTATGGGTGATTGACGTTAAAGATCCTGAGGACTTGGAGCCTGAGATCACCATCTGGTGGTAGCTAAGACATGAATAGGTAAGTAAGCCAAAAAGTCAATCTGCGTAGAGAAAAATAAAGCAGATATCCTGAGAAAGAAAGAGATTTCAAAGGTAGGGAGAGAGAAAGAGTGTTAGCTGCTCGACAATTATCTAGTCTGGCTAAAATTCTCAGAGTTAATGGATTCAAGAAAAAATTATCTGGAATGAGTTATAAAAAGCAAAGGGATTTAATTAGTAATTTTTAAACTTACAGCAATGGAAAACTCAAGACCAGAAGGCTTCATTGGTGAATTATACCAGACATTTAAAGAATTGATACGAATCCTTTACAAATTCTTCCAAAAATGTACAAGAGTAGGGAACACTTCCAGGCTCATTCTATGAGGTCAGTATTACCCTAACAACAAAACCAAAAAAAGAAAGTAAGAAGAAAACTACAAATCAAATACTTATGAATATAGATACGAAAATTCTCAACCAAATACCAGCAAACCAAATCCAGTAACATATAAAAAGAATTTTACACTATGCCCAAGTGGGCTTTATCCCAAGAATGAAAGGTTGGTTCAACATCTGAAAATCAACCAATATTATCCACTATATTAAAATAATAAAGGATAAAAACCACATTATTATTCAGTATATAAAGAGAAAGCATTTGACAAAACCCAATACTTTTTATGGTAAAAAAGAAAAAAAAAAAGAACTAGGAATAGAAGGGAACTTCTTCAATCTGATAAAAGATTTCTACAAAAAACTCAGAGCTAATACCATATGTTATTAGAGAAAGACTGAATACTTTCCCCTAAGATCAAAATTAAGACTAGCCGGAGTAATTACACACACACACACACACACACACACATAAAAGGAAATAAAGGCATCCACATTGGAAAGGAAGAAGTGCAACCATCTCTATTGGCAGATAATCTGACCTTGTATATAAAAATCCTAAGGAATCCTTTTTAAAAACCACTAGAACTAATAATCACATTCAGTCGTGTAGCAGGTACTAGATCAATATAAAAATTAATTATATTACTATACACTTACAATGAACAATCCAAAAATGAAAGTGAGAAAGCCATCCCATTTAGAATAGCCACAAAAACAATAAAAAATAGTAAATTTTAAAAGGAAGTGCAAGTCTTGTACACAGAAAACCATAAAACATTTTTGAAAGAAGACGTTAATAAATGGGAAGATATCTCATGTTCATGGATCAAAGATTCAACACTGTTAACATGACAATACTCTCCAAATTGATCAATAGATTCAATTTAATCCCTATCAAAATCCTAGCTAACTAATTTCTGCAGAAATTGACAAGCTAATCATAAAATTTGTATGGAAATGCAAGACAACCAGAATAGTCTAAACAATTTGGAAAAGAAGAACAAAGTTAGAGGATTCACACATCCTGATTTTAAAACCTACTACAAGCTAAAGTAATCAAAACAGTGTGGTACTGGCACAGGATAGAAATGTAGAACATGGAATCGAATTGAGAGACCAGAAATAAACCCTCACATTTATAGTCAAATGATTTTTTTAATTAATTAATTTTTTTATTTGCATGGGCAGGCACCAGGAATTGAACCCAGGTCTCCTGGCATGGCAGGCAAGAACTCTGCCTGCTGAGCCACCATGGTCCATCCATAGTGAATTGATTTTGACAAGAGTGTTAAGACAACTCAATGGGGAGAGAATAGTCTTTTCAATAAAAGGTGCTGAGGCAACTAGGTACCCCCTTGCAAAAGAATGAATTTGGAACACTACCTCATACCACACACAAAAATTAGCTCACGATGGATTACAGACCTAAATATAAGAGCTGAAACTATAAAATTCCTTATAAAAACATAGTAGTAAATCTTTGTGACCTTGAGTTAGACAACAATTTCTTGATAAAACATCAAAAAAGCACAAGCAACAAATTTTTAAAAAATAGATAAATTGAATTCCTCAATTTTAAGAACTTCTGTGCTGCAAATAACACCATCAATAAAGTGGAAAGACAACCCACAGAATGGGACAAAATATTTTGCAAATCTCTATATGATGAGGGACTTGTATTCAGATTATATAAAGAACTCTTACAACTCAATAATAAAAAGGCAAATAACTCAATTAAAAATGAACAAAAGATTTAAATAGACATTTCACCTAAGAAGGTATACAAATGGCCAATAAGTATATGCAAAGATGCTTAGCATCATTAGTCATTAGAGAAATGAAAATAAAAACCATGAGGTACAACTTCACACCACTAAGATAGCTGGTTGGGTTTCAAAAAAAAACCAAACAGATAATAGCAAATGCTGACAAGAATATGGAAAAATCAGACCCTTCATATAATGCTCGTGGGAATGTAAAATGCTACAGCCACTTTGGAAAACAGTTTGGCAGTTCTGCAAAATACTAAACTTAGAGTTACCATATGATTCAACAATTCTATTCCTAGAAATATGCCCAAGAGAAATGAAAACACCTGTCTAAAAAAAAACATGTACACAAATGTTCATAACAGCGTTATTTATAATAGCCAAAAAGGAGAAACAGCCAAATAATCATCAACTGATGAATAGATAAATAAAATGTGGTATATCCATACAATGGATAAAAAGGAATCAAGTATTGACAAATGCTAAAATATGGAAGAATCTTGAAAACATTATGCTAAGTGAAATAAGACAGACACAAATACTACATTACTACATATTGTGTGATATTTCATTTATGTGAAATGTTCAGAATAGGCATATCCATAAGTAGATTAGTGGTTAACTCGGGGTGAGAATAGGTGTGGGGGGTAGGGGTGGTGATGGAGAATTTCTTTCTGGGGTGTTGAAAAGTGTTCTAAAATTAAATGTTGAAAAATGTTCTAAAAGTTGCATAATTCTGTGAATGTACTAAAAACCACATAGCAATACACTTCGGATTAATTTTATGGTATGTGAAATATATCTCAATAAAGCTGTTTTAAAAAACCCTCGCAGTTGAATTCTCTTGATATTACCTTGTATCTTTGTAATAAACTTGCCTATTACTTGAATTTCTGAGTGCGTTTCTATATCTTACAGTGAAGCTTTCTTGGAGACACCACATCCCAACTTCTTTTTAAACTACGGCCTTCTTAGGGACAGGATGCCCACATGATTCATTTCTGTGGTCCTTCAGGTGCCTTGCAGTATCTTGCCGAATCTTGGAGGAAGACCTAACTCTCTTCCTTCCCTAAACACACCCCTACACTTCTACCGTTGACTTCACATCATCCCATCCCTGCTAGAACCTCCTTTCACCAACTGCCCCTTCCATGTTTCATTAAAGTCTCTTTCTCTAGTTCATTTATCCCAGTCTATAAACATGCTGAAGACTCTCCCATCTTTTAAAACACATAATCTCCAGTAATCCTTGGACCTGGGTCCTTCTCAAACAACCCTGATGCTTTCTCTGTTCTTCACAGCCAAGCTTCTCTGAAGACCGGTCTATTCACCCTCACCACAGTTTCTTACCTCCTGGCCACTCCTCAGTCCTCTATTGCCTCGTTTCCCACCAACCTCTCCAGTACGCAGGTCTCGCTAGAATAACTTATGAATTCCACATTGCCAAACCCAATAGACTCATTGCATCCTTGTATTTCCCAGCAAGAAAGAGAGGGCCCATTCATTTTGACATAGCTTTCTCCTGGCTCTCCTCCAGCCTTTCTAATAGTTCCTTTGCAGTTTTCTTTCTGCATCTGTTTCCTTTGTCTGCCACTTAAAGGTTGACATTTCCCTGGGATAAATATTCTGCCATAACATTTCCTTACTTGCCACAGTTACCTTGGATGGTTGCAGAGATTCCCAAAGTTTAACCAACTGCCAAAGAGTCCCAAATTAACATCTTTAGACTAGACCTGCTCCCCAAGATTCCAGCGCATACATTCAACCTTACCACCCCCCTAAAAAACAAATTTGACCCGTCTAAAATAAAACTATCCCACCCCAATCCAAAACCACCACCAACCTACAACTTTTCTTAGGTAGTCCCTGTCATCACTATGATTAATGCACCACCATCTTTTCTAATTCTTGAGTAGAAAGCTAAAAGTATCTTCGGACTCTTCATCTTCCTTACTTCACTTAATCTGTCAACAAGTTGTTTTATTTTACATTCCAAATATTTACTGTATCTGATTTTTTCATGCACAGGGCACCAGTCACACTGAATCACTTGTGGTTCCAAAGATACACCATGGTTTATCACACCTCTGGATTTTTGTAAATGTTCTTACGTCTGTTTGGAGTGCCTCTTCCACCTAAAAAATCTCATATTCATCCTCCAAAACCCAACACAAGTTTTGCCTCTGCTGGGAAGCTCTTCTCTCATCCCCAGAAGAGTTTGCTGCTTCCTTGAAATGCTGGAGCCCGATTGCTGGACCCTGACCCACATGCTCACTTTATCCAGCCTTCCCTGTTCTCTCTGAAGCTACAGGCCCAGATTTTAGAAGGACAAAAGAAACCAATCTAAAAGAACTTCTTCCCCTCCTTGAGTTGTGTGGCAGTCCTGGGCCCATTTCCCCTCACATCTGTTCCTCACTCTTCTCTTGTTCTGCTCCACATCACAACAGGGCTGCATTTTCCCAGGTTCCTGAGTCATCTGCATTTCAGTTGTGTTTGGCCAACATAGTGCTGGCAGGAAATTGGTATGGGGAGGTGGGGAAGAAAGAAATCAAAAGTAGTTTCTTTAAATAGTAGTTTCTAAAAGTAGTTTCTTATAATAAAATTGATAAACTCTAGCCAGGCTGCTCATAGGGAAAAAAAAAAGAGAAAAGACAAAAATTACCAATATCAGGAATGATAGAGATGAAGTCACTACAGATTATACATATATTAAAAGGGAAGTAAAAGAATAGTATGAACAAATTTATGTCAATAAAATCAACAACTTAAATGAAATGGACAAATTCCTTGAAGGACACAAACAACCAATAATCAATCAAGAAGAAATCATGTGACTAGCCCTATCTCTAGTAAAAAAATTGAATATGTAGTTTTAAAATTCCCACAAAGAAAACTCCAGTCCAGGTGACTTTATATGTGAATTCTACCAAACACTGAAAGAATGATTAATACCAATTTTATAGAAACCCTGCCAAAAAATTGAAGAGGAGAGGATACTTCTCAACTCATTCTATGAAGTCAGCATTACCCTAATGCCAAAAGTAGGCAAAGATATTACAAGAAAACTACAGACCAAGATCCCCCATGAGTATGAGTGCATAAATTATAAACAAAATTTTAGAAAATAAAATTCAACAATATATTTAAAAGGATCAATATCTTGACTAAGTGGGAGTTATCCAACAAATGCATGTTTGTTTTGACATTAGAAAATGAATCAGTATAATTTACCATATTAACAAAGTAAAAAAGGAAACCAACTCAATAGATACAGAAAAACAACATCCTTTTCTTTTTTTAAATTTATTTTGTATTATCAAACCAAAACAACATACAAACATGAACATTCTTAATGTACAAACATTCCGTGCATAGTGTACAATCAATGGCTCACAATATCACCACATAGTAGTATATTCATCATCATGATCATTTTTTAGAACATTTGCATCACTCCAGAAAAAGAAATAAAAACTAAAGAGAAAAAACTCACGCATACCATACCCCTACCCCTCCCTCTTATTGACCACTAGTATTTCCATCTACTCTGTAGATTTTAACCTTTGTTCCCCCTATTTTTTTTCTATGTCCCTTACCACTCCCTTTCATTGTTCACTAGTATTTCAATCTACTCAATTTATTTTAACTTTTGTTCCCCCTATTATTTCTTTCTTTCTTTTAGTCCATATTTTTTTACTCATTTGTCGATACTGTAGATAAAAGGAGCATCAGACACAAGGTTTTCACAATCACATAGTCACTTGCAAAAGCTGTATCATTATACAGTCATCTTCAAGAAGCATGGCTACTGAAACACAGCGCTACAGTTTCAGGCACTTCCCTCTAGCCTCGCTAATATACCTTAAGCTAAAAAGGCGTTATCTGTAAAATGCATAAGAATAACCTCCAGGATAACCTCTTGACTCTGTTTGAAATCTCTCAGCCACTAACACTCTATTTTGTCTCATTTCTCTCTTCCTCCTTTCACCAACATCCTTTTCTGAGAAATCTCAGAAAACTAAGCATAGAAGAGAGTTTCTCAACTACTTAAAGAAAATCAAAGAAAAACGTAATATCATACTAATATCAAACTCAATGGTGAAAGACAAAATGCTTTGCCTCTAAGATCTGGAATAAGGCAAGAATGTCCACTATCTCCACTTCTATTAGCATTATACTAAAAGCCCTAGCCAGTGCAAATTAGTCACGGAAAAGAAACTCAAGACATCCAAACTGGAAAGAAATGTTTTACAGTCTTTATTTTCAGCTAACATGATCTTCTGCATAGACTCTAAAAACAAGACTCTAGAATTAATAAGTAAGTTTATAATAGTTGCAGAATATGATATCAATATACAAAAATCAATTGTATTTCTACCAGCAGTGAACAATCAGACTTTAAATTTTAAAAAATGCCATTTGCAATAGCATAAACAAGTATGAAATATTTAGTGATAAATATGATAAAATATGTGAAATACCTGACCACTGCAAACTACAAAACATTGCTGAGAAAAAAAAAAGGCCTAAATAAATGGAGAGATATACCATACTCATGGGTTGGAAGATCAATGCTAATAAGATGTTAATTCACTCCAAATTGATGTATAGACACAATGTAATTCCAATTAAAATATCTAAAATGCATATGGAAATAGAGAAGACCTAGAAGAGCCAAAACAACTTCATAAAAGAACAAAGCTGGAGGACGAACACTACTTGTTTTCAAGACTTACTTTAAAGCTCCCATTAGGAAGACAGTGTGGTACTGATGTAAAGACAGACAAAAAGATCACAAAAGCAGAATAGAATCCAGAAATAGATCCTCATATTTATGGACTACTGATTTTCAACAATGTTGCAAAGTCACTTCAGTGCAGAAAGGATAGCCTTTTCAACAAATGATACAGGAACAATTACAAGAAAATGAACTTCAATATATTTATTACACCACTTACAAAAGTGAAAGAAAAAGAATAGATATAAATGAAAACTTTAAAACTATAAGACTTGTAGTAGAAAACAGAAGAGAAAACCTTTGTGGTTTTTAGTCAGGCAAAAATTTCTTAAATGTGATAACAAATGTATAATCTATAGAAGAAAAATTGATAAATTACATATCATCAAAATTGAAATTTTCTTCTCTTTGAGATAATCCTCAGATTGAAAGAAAATATCTATATATCACGTACCTGCTAAAGGACTTGTACATAGAATATACAAAGAACTCTCAAAACTAAATGATAAGAAAATAAACAACCTAATTTAAATGGCCAAAAGTTTTGAACAGTCACTTCATCAAAAAAAAGATAAATAGTTAGCAAATATATACATGAAAGAATTATCAAGTTAATAGTCAACAGGAAATGCACATTAATGACATTATTATATACTTACTTAAATGGCTAAAGTAAAAAAGACTGATCATACCATGTATTGACAAGGATGTGGAAAACCTGAAATTCTCCTGCATTGCTGATTGAAATGTAAAATGGTCCAACTACTTTAGAAAACAATTTGTCAGTTTCAAAAAAAAAGGGACACATATATTAACCATATGTCCCTTCCTTTCCACTTGTGAATATTTACCAAAAAGAAATTAAAGCATACATTCATACAATGTATGCTTTAAAAGAAGCAAGTTTTAAGATGAGAGTCATTATAACCAGTATATATTGGTTATTTCTCTACTGGAAATAATTAATGTTCACAATAGATTTATTTGTAATAGCAAAAAAACTGGACATGAGTCAAATTCCTGCAAAAGTGAGTGCTTGAACAATTGTGGTGTATTCACATGATGGAATAATATTCAACAATTAAGAGAATGAGCTATTGATACATACCACAATATAAATAAATCTTGAAATAATTGTGCCAAGTGAAAGAAGCCAGGCAAAAAAAAGTGAATGTACTGTATGACTCCACTTAGATAAAGGTCTAGAAAATGCAAAATAATCTATAGAAACAGAAAGTAAATCAGTAGTTGCCTGATGTGGTAGGCAACATCTAAAAAGGACTCCCAATGATTGCTGTCGCCTGGTATTCTCACCCTTGCTTATTTCCTTTCCCTTGATAGTAAACTGGACCAAGTGACATTCCTAATGAATAGAACATGACAAAAATGACAGGATATCACTTTTTAGATTAGATTATGAAATGTGGTGACTTCTATCTCGCACATTCTCTCAGTTAGCTGCCATGCGAGTTGCCCTAAGGACAAGTCTATGTGGCAAGGACCTGAGGGAGACTCCAAATGGCAGCCAGTGAGGAACCGCAGCCCTCAGTTCAACAACGCGTGAGGAATGGATATGATGCCCATTCTCCTCCAGTTAAACGGTAAAATGAGGCCATAGCCCTGGGCGACACCTCGGTTACAACCTGAGCGAAAACCCTGAGGCAGAGGCACCAGGTAATTGACGCCCAAATTTCTGACCCACAGAAAATGAAAGATAATAAATGTCTGTTGTTTAAGCCAATGTGTTCTAGTGTAAGTATTTATGCAATGACAGATAACTCATATGCCTGGAGATTGGGAGTAGGTAGGAGGGAGGGATTAAAGGTAAGCATGAGGACCTTTGCGGAGTGATAGGTATGTTCATTACTTTGATTGCTGTGATGGTTTCCTGAGTGTACACGTATGACAAAACTTACTAATTTATGCATGTCATGTATGTGTAATTTATTATATATAAATTATCTCTGTAAGCCTTTTTTTTTAAAAAATAAAAAAAGAGTGCTGTGAGGTCAAATAAGAGAACTAGGAATTAATTGTGGGATTCAGCAGCATGGAAACATGGAGATCACTGGTCTAGAGTGACAAGACTGGACTGCCCAGGACTGACGGTGTTCCAGAAACATGAGACTTACAGTTTTAAACTGGGACAGTATAAGTCAAACACAAAAGCACAGACATTGTATGACTCCATGATTTGTGAATTCTAGATATGAATTCTAGATATGAAATATCTAGAATATGGAAATATCTAGAATAGGAAAGTTCATCAGACAGAAAGTAGGTTCGAGGTTATGAGGGGCTGAGGGGACGAGGAATGGGGAGTTAATGCTAAACAGGTATAGAGTTTCTGTTTGGGGTGATGAACATTTTTACAAAGTGGTGATGGTTTCACAACATTGTGAATGTAATTAATGCCACTGAATTGTGTACTTAAAATTGTTAAAATGGAAATTTTACCACAAACTGGGAAAATCCCAGGAGTTTTCTGGAATGCAGGACCTTCAATGCTAAAATTGAAAAAGTCCAAGAATGATCGGGGCTACCATTGTGGAAATTAATGACAACCTTGGCCAGAGCTGCTTAGGGAAATGGTGGGAACAAAAGCCTTATGAGTAGTTCAAGAGAGAATAGAAAACTTGAGGACACAGAATACAGACAACTCTTGAATTTTGTTGTGAAAGTAAGAGGGACATGTGATAGTAGATGGAAGGAATGTGAGATCAAAGAAGCAAGTTTTAAGATGAGAGTCATTATAACCAGTATATATTGGTTATTTCTCTACTGGAAATAACCCAGTAGAGAGAAAAATGTTGATAGTGCTGCACTGTGGAGAGAAGAGAGCATTGCAGGAGAAAAGCCCTCTAGAGGGTGAGCCCTTCTTGTCTGAGCAGAGTCTCTACATGTGTCTGAGGTTCCCTGCCAGGCCATAAGAGCCCCCCAGTGGGTCATGCAGACCCCAAAGTGCAAGCCCTTTCTTCAATTCATACAGGCAAGTGACTCATGCTTGTATGGACACTCATATTTTGGACAACTAAGGGCTATTTACTAATAACCTAATGAGTGAGTCATGAAAGATTACTAAAATGTGCTATTCATAAACTGAAATTACCCAGGACTCTGATTCTAGACTTTGCTAAGAAATCTGGCTGCCACAATCCTAGGCAATGTCTACCCTGCCTAGCCTATTACACATGCAGATGGTTAGAATTTCACTATTTTCAGAAAGGACACATGGTCAGTACCTCATCAGTGTTGCCCTAAAGTGGCTGGGGTTTTTCAGTGCTGTCAGCCTTGCTGTATTTATTATTAAAGTCTCTTCTGGTTTAGCTTTATTATTGATTTAGCTTTTTATGGTTATTAGGTTAATTTCAGTCTATAGTGATACAAATTTGCATGAATAATTTTGAAGCTATAACTTTCCTGTTTTGGGTTTCAAGACCATGTATGTTTGGGGTTCAAATATTAATTGCATATATCCTCATTGCCTATAAAGGAACATGTCATGCGTGATGGGTTACTTGTGAATATTGACTATTTTGATGAGTAAAATAAAATTATTGAATATATTTTTTAGTATTTAGGATCTATAGTATAAAGATCAGTTGCATCCATTTATATTCTTCTAAAGCAACTAGTAACATTGCTAGCAGTATGCTAAATCCAGCTTGTGTTATTTCTTTCCATTCTTTGTAATCTCTGAACTGTTTCCCTAGTGGAAACTAGAGGGAAGGGGTGAACCACAAAATCTTATGTGCTGCCTTACGGGTGCCACAATCAAAAAGTTACGGGGGGGGGGGAATTCCAGGGCCCCAAATGTAGGAGGGGCTTTTTAGGGCTTCTTGAGACACACCTTTGCACTAGCATTGACAGAATTAACATCTCCCCAAGTTCCATCCCTTCAGTTTTTTCTAAAAGATATTTACAAAAAAGCAATAAATTTCAAAGTGCATTTTAACAAGTAGTTATAGAACAGATTTCAGAGTTTAATATGGGTTACAGTTCCACAATTTCAGTTTTTTTCTCCTAGCTGCTCCAAGACACGAGAGACTGAAAGAAATCACAACACAATGATTTAATAGTGATACTCATTTGTTAAATCCTATCTTCTGTGTTATAACTCCTCCTTCTCCTTTGATCCTTCTTCCAATCTTTAGGGGTATTTGAGCTATGCCCATTCTAACTTTTTCATGTTGGAAAGGGATGTTGATGATGTGGGGTAGGGGAATGGAACTAACTGATGTCCTGGACAGGTTGGCCCCTCTGGGTTTCAGGACTTATCTGGCCTAGGAGCTCTCTGGAGGTTGTAGGTTTCTGAAAAATAATTTTAGTGCATGCAACTTTTGTAGAACCTCATATAGAGTCCTAGGTGTTCTTTAGAGCTGTTAAAGGAGTGGTGTTGGTGGAGGATTGGTAAACTATGGCAATTACCAATATCTAGCTGAAGCTTACACAAGAGTAGCCTCCACAATAGCAACTAGACTGTATTTGAACTCTCTTAGCCATTGATTCCTTATTTTGTTACATTTATTTTTCCCATTTTGAAGGAAGATGTTATCAATCCCATAGTGCCAGGGGCAGGCTCATCCCTGGTAGTCATGTCCCATGTAGTGGGGGAGGATAATGATTTTCCTTGCAGAGTTGGGCTTAGAGAGAAAGAGACCATATCTGAGCAACAAAAGAGATTTCCTAGAAGCAGCTTTTAGGTAACTATAGGTAGGCTGAGCTTCTCTGCTACAGAAATAAATTTCACAAGAGCAAGCCTCAAGACCAAGGGCTTGGGGTGCACGGGTAGTTTAGTGGTTAGAATGCCCACCTTCCATGTGGGAGACCCAAGTTTGATTCCCAGACCATGCACCTCCCCCCAAAAAGACCAAGGGCTTGGCCTATTGACTTGGAAGTCCCTAATGTTTAAGATAGTATCAAAGATTTCACAGGTGGGAAAGTTTAATAGTTCTGTATTTTTTTTCCAGTCCCCCAAAGAACTTTGCCAGTACTTTTTAATTATCTGCCCAACATACTCCGGTATGTATCCAGGTATTACCTTAAGCTATACAGAATTACAAGCCCTCATTTCCACTCTGGGTGCCATGCGCCTGGGTTGTTTAAATGAGCTATCCAGATAGGTTGAGTTAGATTATGTGTTATGGAAAATTTAGGTTTTGGACAAAATATAAAGTTCTCTTTCTTTGTTCTCATACAGTAGGTGAAGTTCTAAAATACAGACAAAATCATTCTTTATCCTATATTCTGATTTACCTTGGTCCCGAACAGATCAGCTTGAAGGCTGATGTCTTTTTCAGTTTTTTAAACAAGTGTTGTATGTAGCAATGCTGACTTTCAGAGGTGAAGAGCTCCAACTCTGAGTCATAGGTATTACACTGGCACCCAAAGTTCCAGGGAAGTACCAGGTTATACATATATCTCAAAATATAGAAATAGCATCTCAAAATCTAGAAATAGCATTTACAGTTCTGGACTAAATGTGACTGCTATAAGAGCTTCCATTCTAGACCCCATTTTTCTCATATGTATTTTCTAAGAGAGCCCATACAATATTTGTTCTTTTATTTCTGGCTTCTTTTGTACCACCTAATGTTTCCAAGGTGAATGTACATCGTTGCATGCCTCATGACTTCGTTCCTTTCTTTTAGCCACACAATATTCCATCATATGTATACACCAGTTTGCCTTTCTTTTTCTCAGTCAATGTACCTTTCAGTCACCTCCATCTATTGGGCCTCATGGATAAGTCCAAAGTCAACAACCCATATCTCACATTATCCACACTTAGTTGTACAATCATCAACACCCTCAATTTTAGACAATTTTCATTGCTCCAAAGAGAAAAATAACAGGTAAACACACCCTCACCAAACAGAAAATCCAAAACTCCCCCTAACTCTTGTCCCTCCCCACCCCCCAGTTATTTACCCTGGTATTGCTGTGGTACTGTTGATGTCTTCCTGTTAAATAAGGCCATAGCATGCTATAGTAGTTTTCTCCCTATACCCCTCCATTACTGAGTCTTTGCGCAAGATTTAAATCTTTGAAGTAGTTCATACAAGAACTTTTATTTGCAGTGTTAATTGGTGGGATACATAGCTCTATACAATACCTTTCAATCATACCTTCAATATGGCAATATTACTTACAAACTCACTAATGAACTGCCTCCACTTTATCTGTTTCCTTACATTTAAGTTCAACCTCATTAGCTAACCATTCACCTATTTCTAGCTTTTGTGTATCTCTACGTCCCCTGTATGCTACTTTATGCCTCTGAGCTTACTTTTAGAAAGGTCATAATCGCACAATCATACAGTAATCTATCCTTTTGTGTCTGGATTATTTCACTCAGCATTATGTCCTCAACATTCATTCATGTTGTCATGCTTCAAGACCTCATTTCATCTTTCTGCTGCATAATATTCCATCACATGTATGTGCCACATTTTGTTTATTCACTTGTCTGCTGATGGGCACTTGAATTGTTTCCATCTTTTGGTGATTGTGAATAACGCCGCTATGAACATCAGAGTGCAAATGGCTGCTTGTATCACTGCTTTCATCTCTTCTGGGTATATACCAAGTATTGGTATCACCAGGTCATAGGGCAATTTGATATTTAGTTTTCTAAGGAACCACCAACCTACCTTCCACAGTGGCTATAGTATTATAAATTCCCACCAGCAGTGCATAAGTGCTCCGATTTCTCCACATCCTCTCTAACATTTGTAGTTTCCTGATTGTTTAATAGCAGCCATTCTAATAAGTGTGAGGCAACATCTCATTGTAGTTTAGATTTGCATTTCCTTTATAGCTAAAGAAGATGATCATCTCTTCATGTGCTTTTTAGCCATCTGTATTTGCTCTTCAGAAAAATGTCTATTCATATATTTAGCCTATTTTATAATTGAGTCCATCCCTGCAGTTTTCTTAATTCCAGGCTGGCTCCATGAGCACAGTCGTTACTCCCGACTTCTTAAGGACCACTTCAGAAGCATGCCGTGGCTTTGCCACACAGGGATAACATTCCATTTTCTGGCTGTGTCTCTTTTTTTCTTCTTCTTCTTTTCTTATTTGGCTTCTCTCTTTTTCTTGCTCCAAAATGTACTGTACTAAATATAGTTTCTAACAGGTGTGCAATCAGGGCAGGGAGGCTGGGGTCCAGCTGTCCCTGGACACATGGATTCTCTCCAATCGTCTTGCTAGAATCATGGCGTCGTGGGCCCACTCACTGAGTGAGGAGCATCTCCTGGGGCAGAGTGGAGGGAGGAACCTAGGAAGGGGAAGCTTCTTATTCTTGGAGCAAAGCTGAGCCTAACAGCATGTGCCAGCCACTCCCAGCTCTGGGAGGACTAGGCTGCTCAACAAGGACTCAGGAATTAGGTTCTATTTTTCCACTTGTGGCAAAGATGCCAGATGCTCATTCAATATCTATTCTCTCCTTATTTCTTAGTAGTATAACCCTGATTTATTTTTTTTTATGGAAGAAGAGGAGAGGGGAGACAGAAGAAATGAGCCTAGCTAAAAATAAAACAAAACGAAAACTTCACATTTCCCAGTCAAGTTCTGGCCAATAAGACGTAAGTTAAAGGTTTCTAAGAAATATTTGCTTTCCTAGTATACACACCATCTCTCCAAGCTTCCCACCTCTGCATGTTGAATCTTTCTTTTCTTAGGGAGGCTGGAGGTAGAGAGCAAACAACATAATGTGAGTTAGACCTGTGTTTGAACCCCAGATCTGCCACCTGTTGGCTGGGAGTTCTCAGGTAAATCACTGAGCTTAAGCATAAACTCACCTGTGCAAAGAGGGGTTGTGAGAATTAAATGATACAGCAAGAGTTCACCTTGAGTAGGTGCCTATTAGGAGCCAGGTGATTTTTAGAGAATATTTCTGATCTTTACAGCCAGTGTTTTTCAAATTTTAATAGGCAAAGAATCACTAGAGGTTCTCCTTTAGATGTAAATAGTGATCCAGTAAGTCTGACCCAGTAAGATTCTGAATTTCTAACAAGCTCCTGGGTGATGCCAATACAATTGGTCTGCAGCCCACACTTTCAGTACCTTCACAGAAAATGCACAAGATTGGTCAGAGATCACAAACTGAATTATCTCCGGGGCTCAGGAAACAAGAGTAAAGGATGTAGAGGTGTGGGTGGGACCGCGGTGCCTGGATTGGGCATGCCCCATCTGAAGAGGACAGCCTTCTGTTGCCACACAGAAATTTGGATTCAGCACTGCGAGTTGTTTCCATTTTTTAGAGAAACTGGAAATCCAGAGTTTTAAGTGAAATTTCCTAATTTTAAAACAGTCAACAAACTCAGATAACTGACATACAATAAGCTGACACAAGGAGAAAGCACTCTCGCCATGTGACGGGAGGCAGAGGTTTTATTTGATGTGTACAATTTGATGTTTTGACACCTATAAACAAAATTTTTTAAAAAAACTCCTTGGTCAACTGGCCAAACATAGTTGCAGGTCCGGTACGGGCTATGAGCCTCCAATTGCATTCTCAGAGGTAGGATTATAATACCTGCTTTTAAGATGTGGAAACTGTGACTAAAAAGGTAAAGTGACTCATCCGAGGTCACTTAATGAAGGAGTCTGGGTTCAAACCTAGAGCCATCTGACTGCACAGCGTGTGCTCTTTCCACCTCATTCTCTGCAGCCAAGGAGCCCCTTGAAGGAAGGCCTTTCAGGTAACCTAACCCTGCAGCTATAACAGGAAAAGATGAAGCCCTGTCTTCTTCTCCACTTCTCTGTAGACCAGGAAATGATCTGTAAAGAACAAATGTGACTCAGCATTGCACATGTTGCACCTGGAGAGAGGACAGTCGGGACCTGCTAAAATCATGAACACTTAGACAACAGCTCCAAGCCCTCCATGAAGTCTCAGACCTGGTTTCTCAAGCACAGCTTGCTCCCATCTGACCCATGGAGCTTTCTGCAGCCTCAATGGTCCCCGGCCGTGATGTCCAGAACACGCAGGGCAGAAAGTGACCAAAGCCATCAGGGAGCAAATTCTCAAATAAGAATCAGAGACGGTGGTGGACTGTATAATATACCCCAGCAAAGGCTCGTTCTTAGTCTTAATCCACATTGCTGTGGGTGTGAACCCATTGTAAATAGGACCTCTTAAGAGGTTATTTTTAGTTAAGGTGTGGCTCAACTGAATGAGAGTGGGTCTTAATCTATTTTACTAGAAGACCCAGAAAAGAAGAAACCAGAAGCCAGAACCTGGAGAAGGCCACACAGAAAGAAGTTAGAAGAAAATGGAAGAGCTGACACAAGGAAAGAGCGCTCTCACCTAATGATGGGAGGCAGAGATGCAAGCAAGGAACCCCAAGGACTGCTGGCAGCCAGTACAAAAATGACAGTTTTGGGGCAGAAAGCAAGCCCTGTCAATATGTTGATTGAGGACTTCCTCTAGCCTCAGAACCATGAGCTGATACATTCCTGCTGTTAATTCAAAGCCTGTTTGTGGTGTTTGGGATAGCAGCTCTGACAAACTAAGACAGAAGAGATCATCACTTCCTGGAAGCATTTATTTAGACGCAAGGGAATCTTTCACAAAGTCCCCTTGCAGATGTCCTTCCTGTCACCTGTCACCTCCCCATGTGGTCTGGGCTCCCTTACACCATGGAAGCTAGGTTCCAAGGACAAACATCCCAAGAGAGAAAGGGAGAGAGAGGCAGACAGAAGTGGTATTTCCTTTTATGACCTGGCCTTTGAAGCCATGCCGTGTCACTCCCACCACATGCCATTGGTCAAGGCAGTCACAAAGTCCCACCTCGCTTCAAGGGGAGGGGAAACAGAGTCCACCTCTTGATGGGGGAGTGGCAAGATTCAGGAAAAGCACATGAGAACTGAAGAGATAGTGGTCACTTCGGAAAATATAATCTGCTGCACCAGGACATCCAGCCCTCTTTGCACAGCCACCCTCACACTGCTCACTTCCACCTCACTTAGCATCTGGACCCCTGAACCCTGCTGCAAGGGGATCTGGAATGGGTTCTTCTCAGTTTGCAGCCTCGATAGCACAGGAAGGGGGTTGGAATGGGTGGTGTCTGCCACAGCTAAGAAAGAAGAAAGAAGGGGAAAATAACAGGGAAGTAGCTTACGTGGTCTGCTACAGATACAGACTTCCACTGCTTTACCTCTTCCTTATAGTATTCAACAAATATTCACTGAGCCTCTACCACAGTCCAGGCAAGCTTAGAACAAGACAGATAGGGATTAAAAATAATTATTATTTGTAATAAATATTTGTTCATTTACAACTGTGATAAGGGCTTTAAGAGACAAGGAGCATATTCTGTACTTCCTCTTCCCACTACTTCAGAAGAAAGAGATCGCGGAACCGCAGCCATGACCAAGGCTGATGTGAAGCAGAAAGCCTCGCCCCTCGCAGATGCCCACCTCACCAAGATACTGCTGGACCTCATGTAACTACGAGCTGCTTTGTAAAGGAGCCATTGAGGCCAGCAAAACCCTCAACAGAGGTATCTCCAAGTTCATCGTGGTGGCTGCAGACGCTGAGCCCCTAGAGATCACCCTGCACCTCCCGCTGCTCTCTGAAGACAAGAGTGTGCCCTACATGTTTGTGTGTCCGAAGCAGGCCCTGGGGCAGGCCTGTGGGGTCTCCAGGCCTGTCACTGTCTGCTCTGTCGCCATCAAAGCAGGCTCACAGCTGAAGCGGCAGATCCAGTCCATTCAGCAGCCCATTAAGAGGCTCTTCGTGTAAACGGGCAGCCTCTGCCACACTCTCCCAGCTGACAGCTCCCCCTGGGTAGTCTATGATGTATTATGTCTGTGTTGGCATGTAGTGTTTTCAGCTAGTTTTTATTATTATAAAATACTGAAGTCCTGAAAACAAAGAAAGAAACTTCAGACCTTGGACACTATCCAGAGCCTTTCTTAATAGATCCATGGAAGTCAATACAGGACAAAACTCATCCAGGCACTCAGATAGTTCACACTTATGGAGTTAAACAGTAGGAATTAGTAAATGTAAATAAATGTTTAAATAAACGCAAATTTCTGGAACCGGCTTGTATCAACAGTATCTGAACAAACCTGGGACTAACCAAAGCAAAATGGAGCCTCTGGCCTCAAAGATGAGAAAATGTGTTCATTTCCAGTCCTCATACTGATGAAAGCAGACAAATGAAATCTAGCTCAGGACCTCGTGTTGAATTCCAGGGCCATGGCCCATATCAACCACATCATTTCAGGAGATGAAAACATTAGATTTCCTCAACATTATCCATGGTCACAACTTTAACACCCATTGGGAAAATTGTTTTCCCAATATGGGGAAACAATTTACACCCATATTGATTGACCACCCAGAAGGTGCTCTTATGACCTACAGTTCTGTGACCCTAATGAGTTTATGTTTTAGTCATATTTAAATAGACTCCCCTTCATGGGGTACCTCACCCAGGGCTCTAGTAGTAGCTAAGGCCAGTGCTATGTTGATGACATTGTAATATACATTAAATCCTATGTCATTTCCTCAATTAGCAGAATGAAGAGAGGGGAATAAACAGAGCAGGCTCATACCCATTCTTTTGCTCTCTGATGTTTTCTTCTTAGGAAACAAACACACAGCTTCATTAACAACAAGCTCAGAATAAATTAATAGGAGCTGAAATCCGTGAAATTAGATTCACTTTTCTAATTAGCTGGAGAGTTCAGAGGTATCAGGGCACGCCGTATCACAGGCTCTCTTCTTCTCAGGAAGGGGATGGCCATTTGTGATCTCAGAAAATTAAACCTTCCCTTCTTTCATTCTACAAAGGAATTTCTGATTGAAGTGTAAATGTGAATTTCCTTTTGCCACCTGGAAGATCATTTTGAAGCTGTGAATCTTGAGCAAATTCCTCATTAATTCCATGCCGGCATTGGGAGATTGTGTTATGCAGCAATTTTCATTTTCAAAGACTTTGTCTTTTTACTAATAATGTCCTCAGCTTAGTTAGCACCCTCCTCCATGGACATCAAAATGATTTTGAGACTTTTTTTTGGCCTTCATTTCCACATCCCAGGGAGGGGAAACAAAGGCCAGCAAAGACAGGAACTGCTTTCCTGACAGGAAAATGAAGGAGCCTGAGGTTAGGGGGCCAGAGGCCCAGGGAGAAAGAGAACGAAGTTCTCAAGATGACCCAGCTGTCAGTAGCAGCTCTGAAGCACCCCAACTCTTCATTCCTTGTCCCCCAGCCAAACAATCATTTCCAGTTATTCCTCAAGAGTTTTCCATTGTCAAACAGATCCATAGGACCCTGGTCATTGGATCTAGCCATTCACTAAATGACTTAAAGGGTCTGAATGCCCAAGGAAAGAACAGGCTCCCAGTCTACAGCATCTTCTAGGAACTCCTTCATTCGTTTATGTGCATGCAATTATTTGACAAACTTTTATTGAGCACCTACTATGTGCCAGATACGATCCTGGGTGCCAGGTTATAGAAGTAAATAAATCGAACAAAAATTCTCTGCCTTCCCTAGAGGTTGTTCTGGTGGGAAGGCAGACAATATACAGGATAGATGAGCAAAATATAAGGTATGTTAAAGAATGATGATAAATGCTAGGGAAAAAGTAAAGCAGGGATAGGGGATGTGAAATGTCAAGGTGCATGGGGGGTTAGTTTTAGATTGGGTAATAAAGGAACACTGCGCAGAAAGGGCCCAGGAAGAGATGGAATATCACAATGAACGCTGTGGAGCATTATGCAGCCCCAGATGGAACATGGGACCATTTATTTATTTGTTTTTGCATGGGCAGGCAGGGACCATTTATTTTTACAGTCTCTTTTGAGGTCAATTCATTTCTCTCTGCCTCTATCAGGGTCCTAAGGCTGCAGTAACAAATCACCACAGTGGCTTAAGAACAAGAGAGATTTATTCTCTCATAATTCTGGAGGCTAGAAGTCCAAAATCAAGGTGTCAGCAGGGTCACACTGCCCCTGAAGGCTCTAGAGGAAGAAACTTCCTCACATCTTCCCAGCTTCTAATGACTGCCTATAAGCCTTAGCATTCTTTGGCTTGTAGATGCATCTCTGCCTCATAGCCACCAAATTTCCCTCTCCTTACAAGGACACCAGGCCCGCACTAATCCAGTATGACCTAATCTTAACTTGATTCCACCTGCAAGGACCCCATTTCCAAATAAGGTCACATTCACAGGTTCCAGGTGGGCATGAATTTGGAGGGGAAACTATTCAATCTGCAAACAGTACAATCTGCCTTTGCATTTTTTTAAGTAAGCAAAATCTATCCTCCAGAGGGTTGAAGGAGTTAAGAAATTAATTAATATCCAAAATAGTATTTGAGCTCCTGGGAAGAAATTAACTCCACAGAGGCAAGGCCTCATTTTTCTGAAAGTTGAGAACATCTTCACACATTGGGCCTTCTCCATCTAGATGCCATACTGGTAACTCACGCACAGTCTGGGCAAAACTGAACTCATTATCTGTCTCCCCAAAAATGTTGTCCCCTCCCCTGCTCCCCACTTTGGTGACTGCATCCCCTGCACCCAGTCTTCAAGCTAGGAAAATCAGATTCAATTTTTTTATTTTATGATTTTTTTTTAGTATAAAAAAATGCATGCTCATTGTAAAAAAATTCTCAGAGATAAGTATTGTTAATAGTCTCATGTGTTTTTTCCAACTGTTTTTATCCTTCTACAAACATAAACACATATGAATATTTTAAAAAGCTAAAAAGGGTCACAGCATTACTCTTCTGTACCTTAGTTTTATTCACTTAAATGATCTCAGAAAGTGCTCCCTATAAGTACCTCATTTCTTTTAATAGGTGCATAGCCTCCTATCGGGTGGATATGCCATAGCTCTATTCATTTAGGTGGTTTCCGGGGTTTTTTTTGTTTTCATAAACAATGCTGCAAAGAGCATTCTTATAAATCATGTGTTTGTGTACTTCTGCAAACATTTCAATAGGTAAGGAATTCCCCCACTCAAGCAAGTAAGTGCCTTAACTCAGGGTTGGTTTGTGATTGGGCTCAAAGCAAAAGTTGCCTATGATTTACTTGAAGTTATGCTGGTGTCCTGAAGAGACAGGCTGAGAAAGTGGTTTTTGGAGGGATAGAGAAAGGAACAGGAAGGAGAAGGAAGAAGAGTGGAGGAGAGGGAAAGGGCCCTGCCAGACAAAGAAGGGGAGAGAGATGGGTGGGTCCCAGGAGCAGGGGACTGAGTGTACAGGTCAGGGTGTGTGCTTTCAGAAGTGTCAGGACCCCAGAGGGTATCGCTGTGCTGTTAGAAAAAGTGGATCCCAAGATATCAAGACCCCTGAGCAGCAACTCTTATACTTTACATATGGCACAGAAGGAGAAGGACATCAGGGACCATGGGGGCAAAAGGCAAAGGACTCAGACATAAAGATAGCAGCAGACATGAGATTGGCAATTAGAGACCCTGCCTCTATTTTTCAGGAACTACATCAACCTCCATATGCTGGTAAGATCCTGAGGCAGATACAGAGGCTCCATAATTACTGAAACAGAATTTTCCACCTTTCTTCTGGGATGAGGGCTTAAAATCATCATTAGGTGTTTCTAAAGGAAATGAAGAATGTTTGTACTTCTTATACACCTGAGTGCGTGGGCTGAGATTTACATATACCCAATAATTCTGAATTGTTCTTCTAAAACAGATTAAACCAATATATACTCTTTTTTGTTTTTAAAATTTTTTAGAGGGGTACATGAGCCTGGAATTGAACCCAGGTCTCCCACATGACAGGTGAACATTCTACACTGAACCACCCATGCACCCTATATTCTTACTAACAGTGTATGAAAGTAGCTATTTCCTTAGAGTTATGTATGCTAGATACATCTGATCTCTATTGCTACATAACAAATCAACCCATGATTTAGGGGCTTAAAGCAACAATGATTTATTATTTCTCATGATTCTATGGGTTGTCTGGGCATTTCCTCTGCTGATTTCTCCTGGGCTCACTCATTTGTCTGGATTCACCCTGGATTCACCTGGAGGCTTAGCTGGACAGAAAGATCCAAAATCGCCTTATTTACATCCAGTGCTGGATGTCAGGGGACATTTTGTTTCTCCTGATTGGAAGCCGCAAGGCCTCTTAAAGCCTGGTTCTGGAACTCACACAGGCCAGTTTGTGGCACATTCTATTAGAAAAATCATATCACTGAGTTACCCCAGATTCAGGGGATTAGAGAATTGACTGCACTTATTTATGAGAGAAGAGATAATATTACTTGCATAGGGGTGTGGATACAGGGATCCACTCAGATCCATATTATAATATACCACAATCTGCCTTCTAGCCCCAATGATTTATGACCCGCTCAAATGCAAAATACCACCCACTCACAAGACCCTCAGATCTTCAACCAATCACAGCATTCAGGCCCCAAATTCAAGATATCATCATCTAAATCAGGTTCAGGTGTGGATGAGGTGACTGGGATGCAGCTCTTACTAATGCAGAGGACTGTGAACTAAAAAGAGAAGTTATTTGACCTCAATGTACTTAACATACAATGGTGAGTCAGGGATAGGTTATCCCTAAGAGACACCTTCACTCAAACAGTGGTAAACAAGAGGCACGCAGTAATCATGGTGTGTAGCAATTTTTTTATTATTATTAATTTTTAAATTTTTTTTAAAAAATGACAAGAAACACAAACATTCTTAACATATGATCATTCTATTCTACATATATTATCAGTAATTCACAATATCATCACATAGTTGTATATTCATCATCATGATCATTTCTTAGAACATTTACATCAATTCAGAAGAAGAAATAAAAAGACAACAGAAAAAGAAATAAAACGAAAACAGAAAAAAAAATTATACATACCATACCCCTTACCCCTCCCTTTCATTGATCACTAGCATTTTGAACTAAATTTATTTTAACATTTGTTTCCCCTATTATTTATTCTTATTCCATATGTTCTACTTGTCTATTGACAAGGTAGATAAAAAGAGCATCAGACACAAGGTTTTCACAATCACACAGTCACATTGTGAAAGCTATATCATTATACAATCATCATCAAGAAACATGGCTACTGGAACACAGCTCCACATTTTCAGGCAGTTCCCTCCAGCCTCTCCATTACATCTTGAATAACAAGGTGATATCTACTTAATGTGTAAGAATAACCTCCAAGATAACCTCTCAACTCTGTTTGGAATCTCTCAGCCATTGACACTTTATTTTGTCTCATTTCACTCTTTCCCCTTTTGGTGGAGAAGGTTTTCTCAATCCCTTGATGCTGAGTCTCAGCTCATTTTAGGGTTTTTCTCAATCCCCTAATGCTGAATTTCAGCTCATTCAAGGATTTCTGTACCATGTTACCAGGAAGGTCCACACCCCTGGGAGTCATGTCCCACATAGATAGGGGGAGGGTGGTGAGTTTGCTAGTTGTGTTGGCTGGAGAGAGAGGCCACATCTGAGGAACAAAAGAGGTTCTCTTGGGGGTGACTCTCAGGTCTAATTTTAAGTAGGCTTGACCTATCCTTTGTGGGGTTAAGTTTCATATGAACAAACCCCAAGACTGGGGGCTCAGCCTATAGTGTTGGTTGTCCATACTGCTAGTGAGAATATCAAGAATTCAACTTGGGGAGGTTGAATTTTCCCCATTCTCACTATTCCCAGAAGGGGACTTTGCAAATACTTTTCCACTCACTGATCAAATGACTCTGGGATTCATTGGAGCAATTTTGAAATCTGGTGGGCACATGCCCCAATTCCAGAGGCAGGAACTGTTCTTTGATTATGGTCTATTTTCTGCTTCCAAGGAGTGGTTCCCTAATCCATTGTTCTCCTTAGTTCTTGTCTCCACACTCTGGACTCTAGGCTCCACCCTTCAAGTTATCTTTCCTTTTCAATAATTGATGGACCATGCTTACAGCCAGCTAATGCTCTCTACCTGTTTCCTGCTTATGAAAAGTTGAAAGCCCAGAAGCCTCTTTTCATTGCTCTGTCTCTGTCCTTTTTAGTTCAGGCTAGAGTACTTTTGCCAAGACAGTTCTCTTTAAAATTGTGTGGGTTCCCTATGAATCTTGTTGGGAGTCACTCCATGCTTCAAATACCCGTGATATTTTTCAAGACATGTCTCTTTGAGTGGGTGTCAGAGTTATGTTAGAAACTCTTTTGTTTAGCTAAAAGGATCTACTAGTTACCACCTTAAATTTTTAAAACAAAAAAGAGTTTTAGCCACAATCTCAATTCATTCTTTGCCCTGAAAACATGTCTTACTTTAAGTATCTTTTGCTGGAGATACTGTATTAGATTCTTTAATATATCTCTAAGTTCTGCTTACAAATGAACAGTTCCTTCTTTAGTTACTCCCTCACTTGCAATGCCTTACCATATACTGTTAAAAGAAGCCAATTGCACTTTCAGTATTTTGCCTGGAAATCTCCTTACCAGATCCACAAGTTCCCTAGATACATTTTCTATTCTCCAAGATAGCACAGAGTCACTAACTGTTGCCCTACAATATAAGACAGACCACCCTTTCTCCAGCTTCCAATAGCAGTTTCCCCACTGTTCTTCCAGCCTGTATTAACTGTCTCCTTGTCATTCTTCCAGCCTTCAGTTGCCAACCAGCTCCAAACTCTTCATTGTTTATTTAAAATTTATATTACCACAGCTCCCCTACTTCTATATACCAATTTCTTTAATTCAGTTAGCCTCTGTTGCATAAAAAATACCCCAAAATGTAGTGGCCTATGGGTTGGACTCAACTGGAGATTTGTTTCTGTAATATATGGTTTCAGCTGCCTCCCTCACGCATTTGCAGTCAACTGGTACCTCAACCAGGAGTGAAGGAACCAAGACAGCCTCACTCACATGCCTGGCACTCAGTGGGGATGACAGATATCAATACCCAGGGAGCCTTAGAACACCAAGAGACTGAAAGCAGAGGCTGCAAGGCCCCTTCGGGCCCAGGATGAGACATGGCAGCCTCAGCCTTAGAAGGTGAGGCACAGACTACAAAGCAAGAAGGGTGAGGGTAGGCAAGGGCGTCCCTACCACAACGTGGCCTCTTAGCTCCTGAGAGGTCTTACCACCTGTTCTGCTTTACTAGATTCCGGAATGCAATATACCAGAAATGGAGCGGCTTTTAAGAAAGGGAATTTATTAAGATGCCAGTTTACAGTTCTAAGGCCATGAAAATGTCCCAATTAAAGCAAATCTATAAAAATGTCTAAATTAAAGCACCAACAAGAGATTACCTTCACTCAAGAAAGACCGATGAAGTTCGGGGTTTTTCTCTCAACTACAAAGGCACATGTTGAACATGGTAGTGTCTGCTAGCTTTCTCTCCAGGTTTCTAGTTTAATGAAGATCCCCCCAGGGGCCTTTTCCTTCTTCATCTCCAAAGGTCTCTGGCTGCATGGGCTCTCGCAGTTCTCATGGCTCTCAAGGATATCCTAAACGCTTCTTCTTTTAAAGGATTCCAGTAAACTAATCAAGACCCACCTGGAATGGGTGGAGTCACATCTCCCTCTAATCAAAGGTTAATACCCACAATTGGGTGTGTCATATCTCTGTGGAGATAACCTAATCAAGTTGCCAACCTGTAGTACTGCATAGGGATTAAAAATCTTGCTCCCACAAGACTGGATCAGAATTAAAACATGGCTTTTCTAGGGTACATAATTCTTTCAAGCCAGCGCACCACCACAGGGTCAAAGATAGTCAGACCATGTTGCATCCTATCCCCTGCACAGGTGGAAATGGAGGCCCAGAAAGGAGCCTCTGGTCAGTGGTCAGCAGCAGAGCCTTGCTTCAGGCCCAGGGCTCTGGCCTCTAAGTACTTCATTAATTCTCTCGAGACAGTGACTCAGCAGATGCTGGCCCAGATGGGGAGACTTGCCAGGACGGGCACAGAGGAGAGAGGCATGAAAAACAGAGAGGAAATAGAGAGAGAAGGTTAGCCCTTTCCCAGTGAACCCCTAGGAGAAACCCACCCCACCTCATGAATCAGGGCCAGATCTTCAGCATGTCTTTAGGTATTTGCCAGGTATTCTTCCCAGGTATTCTTCCCAGCCCATCTAAAAGGTATGCTGTCACCACCCCAAGGCTCATCTACTATTCACAGCCTCTTGCCCCAGCTGCCAATTGAGGCAGCTGGGACACAACTTTGATTAGGTTCTGCTTCTCAGTCTCCACTCCTCTACCCTTCCAGGTCCTCCAGGCTGCAGCCCACCCCCCACTCCCCACTGGCCTCAGACCTGTCAGTCCCCAGGGTACACAGCCTAGCCACTCTCCTGAGCTCATTAGCGAGTCACTTTCCCTGTCCCTGCCCTGTGCTGGGCCTTAGGGAGACATGATGACTCAGAACCAGCCCAGCCCTTGGGTCCTGTCATCATTGCTTCCAGACATAGACAAATAGCCACTTTCCCTCTGACAAGTGGATTGATACTTTTTCTCTCAGGAGAGGCTGTTAGAGCCTGAGAAATGTTGCCCTCCCTGGCTCCAGAGCAGCTCTGAGAGCAAAGAGACCCATTTCTGAGGGTTCCTCCTCCACCACCACTCCTCCCTGGAATTCTCCATAAATCCATGGATGAAAGGGAGAAAAGGATTAAGAGAGGGGAAGGACTGGAGAGAAGTGCATACTTACAGGCATGCTCAAGCACACACACCAGTTTCTACAACCCACTCTCCCCTGGACATGGGCACACACGCCATGAGCCTGTGTGCACACACAGCAGTCACACTCGCGCACAGATACAAACACAAGAGCCGCACATGACAGGAGCACACCCGCAGGAAGCCACACCCAGGCAGGCATTCTTAAACACACTTACCTCAATAGGAGTCTGTGGGCACTCGTGTCATCATGCAGGATCATATGCAAACACAAAGACAACGTGAAGGCACACACATGGTGCAGCCATGGCACTCACACACACATATGCACACACACATAGGCACTCTCACCTGCAGAAAGGTGCACACAAGGTCACCATGGTCTCAGGATCTCAGTGGGAAGAGCCTGCATCTCATTGGCTCTAGCCCATTTTGCTCTACCTTGGGGCTGGGGCTGCCCCTCCCTACAGCCTGGGGTTCAGCCTGTTGGGATGGCAGAGGGCTGTGGCCCCTACCTGGGTGAAGAAGGAATGGAGATCTGGATCATCTTTGGGGGAGGAAGATACCTTCTGAGGGTGTCCTTAGCCAGGTTCAGGGGCACACCCCGGGCCCTGGGAGCTGGGTAGGCTCTAAAGGAAGTGCCAGGTAGCACAGCAAGCTAGGGGGCACAGAGCTGTCACACTTCCCTGCTGCAGGCCAGGGAACTTCAACACAGTGACCAAACTAAGAAGCTGCTCCAGACGTGAGGGTGAGGGGTTGGCCAAGGAGTCTTCAGCATCCCACCTCCCACCTCTGCTGAGACAGAAAGAGCCAATGTCACCCTCGCCCTCCCCCTCCTCTGGTCTCCTCCCTGCTCCCCTTCAGGAATCCCAGGAACAGACTTGCTGATCCAGCAGATTTCCAGGGGTGGTAGCAAAGGAATCGATAATGCTCAGAGCATTATAGAGCTGGGGGAAAAAGCTGCCCTGGGCCTCCCTGACATCAGAAATAAATGATTCCACCAACAGAAAAACCACCAGACGCAGCTGGAATGACCCACTGGAGAGTGCTCTCACCTTGAGGAATTGCAGGGTGCTGGCAGTGGTAGCAGGATACCAGGAGCCTGGGCTGGGTTGCCTGTACAGTACAGGATCAGCTCACACAGCTACCTGGCCCCGAGACACTGACAACCCAAGCCACAGCCATCTCCAGCTCCATCAGGCAGCCTCTCATCCCTGGGGGAATACCAAACGACAGGAACCCAAAGGCCCTGTCTTTTAGAAAGCTGCTGCTCAGAATGATTTGTGGTCAGAAGTGGGGTTTTGTTTTCTCAAACAGAAAACCTGGTTCTTTCTCTCCTCAGGTAACTCCAAGGCTACTAGTAAGTTCTGGGAAGGAAGAAACCAGTGGTACTGGTTCCCTGGCTCGTGCAGGACCCTACAGCCTGTTCAATCCCCACAAGTGTTGCAGGGCACAGGGCGGGGGAGGTCCCATGAGGTGTCCCACATGTACTTATGCACAAGTTGGGTCAGTTGCTGTATGACAGCTGTGGATTTATCCCTCTTCTACTAGGAACTGTGTCCACTTGACACTGACACTTCTGCTGGGCACCACTGGGTCCATCCACTGTGGACCAGGCATTCCTCCTCCCAGATCCAAAGCTGCCAAACAGCTATGAGAAGAGGGGTAGAATCTCTCTCCTCCTGTGCCACACTCTATCAGAAGACTAAGCAGCAGGGCTGCTTGGGTGCCACTACCTTGTTCCTTTTTAGGGATATTACTTTTGTAATTCTGACCACCCGTCCCATCCCCCTTCCATGCCTTAGCATCCAGACATGAATCCATGGGGTGCCACTAGAGACAGAGCCAGGACCAGACCCAGAACCTCCCCACCCTCGAATGACCTCCACTGAACAAACCCATTGGCCCAGCTGCCTCTTTCCTTGAGTGAGCACCTTCCAGAAGATCTGCAGAACAGTGAAAGACAGTGGTCATGAGCCTACCCCAATAGTTGCAGAAACATCTACCTTCATCTGAATTCTAGAGATGGAACTCAAACCCCATTACATAGACACATGATCAGCCTGCAGAAGTCATGATGACATGTTAACAATGCCAGAAGCAAAAGCCTGGCTTGGGGCAGCTCACCACCAACTCCACATCTGTCCTGCAACGGCTCAAGGGGCAAGATCTTTGTCCCCCATGGAGTCCAGATCCCCTGCTGGGCAGCAGTCTGAGCTCTAACCACAAGGAGGAAGGGCAGAGCATCTAGACCCAGTTCTCCTCAACCCCGCAGCCTTCACCTCACTTGCTTCTTTTTCCACACAGAATGAAAACCTTTAGTGTGGAAGAAGGGAGGGATCACTGAATCATGCTAGAACCTGTGTTCTACCAAGAGCCACCCTCCTCCAGTCTCCAGCTCTGGCCCTCAGAACCCTTGCTCAGTCTCCCCAGGCCCCACCCTGCTGCCCAGAGACAAGCCCTGAGGACCAATGACCCTGGAGCCTTGGAATCTGGCCTCCCCAGGGATGTTGTTCATGTCCCAACCTCACTTCCCCTTAAACCTGAGCCCTGAATGAATCTCTTCTGAAAGGCTTTTCCCCCAATATTTTTTTAAAGATATATTCCATGGATGGATAAACTTTATTTCAACATCTGCATAAAGTTAATGTGGAACAATAACAGGTTTCTTTAAAGGGTTAAAATTTGTTTATTCAACAATAGAACTTGTCTCTGAATTCAGGTGACTGACACATTATAAGTAGTAGTCCCTTATCACTAATCATTTTTACCATGTACAAAATCTAAAATCTTTGGGTGGCATTTTAGTTTGCTAATACTGCTGAAATGGGTTGAATTTTATAAAAGGGATTTACTAAGTTTACATTTCTAAGGGCATTAAAAATTCCCTAACCAAGGCACCTTGACTCCGAAGAAAAGGTCAGTTGGTGTCCAGGCTTCCTCTGTCAAATGGGAAGGCACGTGGCCAGCGTCTGGTGGTCATTTCTCAGATTCTCTGGGGGTAACTTTGCATTTCTTCTCTTAGCTTCCCTTGGCTCTCTCTCTCCAGGTTCTGGCTTGCTTAGCATGGAAAGGCACATGGCAATGTCTCCTGGGCTCTGATTCCTATTGTCATGGTCAGACTTATGTGTCAACTTGGCCAGGTAGAGGTACCTGTTTGTCTGGTTGGGCAAGTGCTGGCCTGTCTTTTGCTATGAGGACATTTCATAGAATTAAATCATGATCATGTGTTCTAGTTTGCTAGCTGCTGGAATGCAATATACCAGAAACAGAATGGTTTTTAAAAGGGGGAATTTAATAAGTTGCTAGTTTACAGTTCTAAGGCTGAGAAAATGTCCCAATTAAAACAAGTCTATACAAATGTCCAATCTAAGGCATCCAGGGAAAGATACCTTGGTTCAAGAAGACCGATGAAGCTCAGGGTTTCTCTCTCAAGTGGAAGGGCAAATATGGTGAGCATAGTCAGAGTTTCTCTTTCATCTGGAAAGGCACACAGTGAACATGGCGTCATCTGCTAGCTTCTTCTTCTGTCTTCCTGTTTCAAGGAGCTCCCTGGGAGGCATTTTCCTTCTTCATCTCCAAAGGTCTTCTCATGGTTATGCCATTCTGCTCTGTTCTCTCTGAATCTCTTTCATTCTCCCAAATGTTTCCTGTTTCATAGGACTCCAGAAACTTATCAAGACCCACCCAAATGGATGGAGACATGTCACCACCCAAGCCAGTTTAACAACCACTCATGATTAAATCACATCTCCAGGGAGATGATCTGATTACAGTTTCAAACATACAGTATTGAATAGGGATTATTCTGCCTTTGTGAAATGGCATTTTGATTAAAACATGACTTTTCTAGGGACATACATCATTTCAAACCTGCACATCATGTCAGCTACATCCACAGTTTATTCCATTTGTAATCAGCCAAGGGGGAGTATATTCTTTAATGAGTGATGCTTAATCTAATCACTGGAAGCCTTTTAAAGAGGATTCAGAAAAGACAGTCTCTCTCCTGTGGAGTTCGTCCAAACCCTCCATTTCTCGTCAACTTCATAGCCTGCCTTATGGATTTTGGACTCTACGTTTCCACGGTTACGTGAGACACTTTTATAAATTTTATATTTACGAATATTTCCTGTTGATTCTGTTTCTCTAGAGAACCCTAAATATACCTATTTAGCCATGAAAGGCACATGGCAATGTCTCTTGGGCTCTGGTTCCTGTCTAGCTTCTGTCAGCTCTCTCAGCTCCTGGCATCTTCTGGGGCTTCTGCATTTCCAAACATCTGCATCCATATTGCTTCTGAACTCTTTCCCTCTCTGTGAGCTCTCTGAAAGACTGCAATAAATTAATTAAGACCTACTTTGAATGCGCAACTAATCAAAAGGTCACACCCACAACTGGACATGTGACATCTCCATGGAAACAACTTAATCAAAGGTTCCATCCTAAACAATAGCTCTGGCCCCCAAGTGTAGATTAGGATTGAAAGAATATGGTTTTTCTGGTTTACGTAACATTTTCAAACCAGCATAGATGCCATTTCTCATTTCTCTGGAAACCTTTTAAACCACTTCCAGTTGCAAGAAGGCAAGGTTTTTATCTGCTCACATTCACTCCATTGAAGGCACAAACATCCCTTAATTCTCTCATTTAAATTTACAAACATACTATACAAATATAGAACATAATGTTAACACATACAATAAAAGAGTATAATCTCTGTACACTCTAATAACTTAAATTTTAAGGTTTTTTTTCATTAAAAATTATTTCGGTGATATCTCCACAAAGAGTTATAAAAGTTCCAAAGTATAAATTATTACACATCTTGATTTACATATAAGAATAAAATGTTAAATTCTACGGGTTAGAATTTCTGAATAACATTGATAGGCATTTACTGGAAGGAACGAGAGCATCAAACTTTAAATATTTTCTATTTCAACCCCAATTAAGTTTTGAAAAGCTATAAATGTGTTGATAGGCATAGTCCACTCAATTACTTGATGACACCTTAAAGATAAGATTCATCTGGTGCATAGAGATTTGCATGCTAGATGAGCTGGCTCTTCCATGCAACTGAGTGAAGTGGTCGTCTCTTAATTGTTTGCCCTGTGTTTTAAATAAAATTAAATATACACATGGTAAAAATTGTAGGCAGTACAGCAAGTTCTAAAACAACAAGTAAATGTCCTTTTCTCCATTAACCAGCAAACCTGATGTCTTCAAAATCATTAAAATAGTCATATGAATAATTTGCGAACTGAAGTCAATCTTGGAGGCTCTTATCTCAAAATGATTCAGAGATCTTTGGAATTGTGTTCATTGTTGCATATATTACGTTTATTGCAGAGGAAAGGCAGGCAATCTTCAATCTTCTTACTAAAAAAGAAAGAGCAAAGCAACATGGCAAGACGCACATACTGCCCAGAGACCGCTAACTCCAGGATGTAAGAATAAAATTAAGTTTAGCTTCCACACAAGATGGTGCAGGATGAGAGAAACAGAACTCACTAAACAAAAGGCTGCAAAATGGCTCAGACTGGTCTTGCAGGCAGGGAAAGGGGAGGGCCTCTGAGGCAAGCGTAGAATTGGCACCAAATTCTTATATAGGTAAAAATAAGTTTAAATAAGTAATGGCCAGGGTCACTGAAACGTAAAGTGTAAGCAAAAGCAGGAACCTTCAGCAGGAAATTTGAATTAGACTATCCGGATAAGCAGTAACCTCTGTAGTATCCAATCAGTGTAGAAACAGGGGAGGGACCTGCGTGCTAAGTTTAGGGTATAAAGCCTGTGGCATTCTGTTGCATGGTGTGCCAGCCATCATTTTTTGGTTGAGCATCCATTCTTACAAGATCGTGAATAAATTCTTTTCTTCTCCACAATCAGATGAGGGTTTGTTCTCTTTCAGATACGGCTTTCTTTCTAACTAGGCTGCACTCAAACTCCATGGATCTGCGGGGGGTGGGGGGTGGGGTGCTTATACTCATCCTTGAAATTTTGCTAACATATTTACTAGCAAGGTATTTTCACAAAATAGGAACAACTTTCTCTTAATCAAAATGAGATCATCTGGTGCTTATAATATGGAGATGTTTAACTCTATCAGAGATTCAGCTCATCTGGTCATTACTTAATAGAAAAATATCTTTATTTAATATTGTAAAAAAAGGCCTCAGCCATTATATCCCAAGTATAAAGTTAGAAACAGGTCCAGCCTTTTCTAAAGAATAAAGGGAAGGCAAGACAACAAGGGACTAAGGATGGAGAAGAAAAATTCCTTCCAAGAAACTTTAACTCCAGCGATAAGAAGCTAGGTGTTTTTCTTCCAAAAATCTTGCTCTCTGGGTGAGCAGGAAAGGCTTACAGAGACACGCACTCCAGGCACTCAGCCAAGTACTTCTTCAGTACCTTGGATTCTCCCAGCCAGTTGCACATCCTTCATGAAAATAGTGACATGGCCAGTATGTAAAGAGAGGAGATAGGCGTCCTCAAAAGAAATTAACTAGAAAAGTTTCTGCGGCCACTTGTGGGGCCAACAGGATCTAGGCTTGCAAATTGAAGTCCATACCGCTAGGGAATTTGGCACCTATTTCTCTTATCAGGAGGCTGAAGGGCAGCTTCCTTATCCATAGACCTGTGCTCTTCTGAAGCTCTCAGATCTCCAGAATCCAATGTCTCCACGCACAAGGTTGACTGAAGGAAGTGCCTGAGGAGGCACCCCCCTGCTGGGGTGCGGGACTGTGAAGGTCCCTGGCACCAGGAGTGTGCCCCCACCTCCCACCCCAACCCCTTATTCACTCTCCGACTTTGGGGGCCATGGGGGGGGGTGGGGAGAGGTGTCTGGGGGAGGCCCGGAGAGCGTCCCGACCCCGTGCTTGGGAAGACCTAGTGCTCAGGGCAAAGTGGCACTGAACCCTACTCCCAATATTAACTTCAGTATTTATGGGAAAGTTAGAACCCACAGTCAGCCTCTGGCTGGGTTTCACTCAAACATCCTCAACCATGCCCTTCTCAGGAGTAAGCAGCCCAAGGAGGCCTGTTGGGAGACAAGAGGCTTCTAGAAATGCAAACTTGTGTGCCCTCCGCACAGAGTGAGAGGATGAATCCCCGCAGCCCTGCGGATGTCCGGGGCCACCCGAGGCAATGATCACCACTCCCCTCGTTGGGGCAGAGAAGGGAGCAGCTCAGAACCCGCAGTCTCGGGAGATGCACAAGGCTGCTGGTCACTTGGGCATTAAATGGCCTCCCACTGTAATCAATGCGTCAGACTTCAAAAGCTCCAAAATTTCTGTGACTCCTTTAAGTTTGGAATCATGCCTGATTCCACCTACAGTAACCTGGGCATCAGGTTGTCAGTACCCGTATGCTGTGATGAGGTTACTTGAAGAATTTTGTTCAATTCTGAAACTAGCACTAACATGGACCTAGAAAGTCCCAAATATGAGAAGAAGATGACATTGGGGCTGGACTCTCTGTGACAACCTGGCTCAAGGCACTAACTTGCCTTTGGGCCATTCCAAAAGGGAATTTGTGAACCATGGAATCACAGGTGCCAGGAGGGTCGTGGAGCGGGTAGCGGCAGGCTCCACGTGGACACTGCAGAGAAGATGGTGTCGGGGCTGTTGACCCTGAGGATATCTGTGTGTGAAGATGAATATAGGGTGAGGAGCAACAGACTTTGCCCTTCCAGCCCTGATGGTGAGAGGCGGAGGCCCCACACTTTCAGTTCACCTGGTCAGCGCTCCCTCTCTGCCTACAGACGCAGAGAGAAGGTGCTGGTCACTCGTGCTTCAAGGACGTCCCTTTGTGGCGGCAGGGAGCTATAGTTAACCTGTGGCAGCTTCTGTTAGTTTGGTTTCTGTGCAGTGGCCAGAGATAGAAGATGCCCTGATTTCTCTGTCTCTCTCTCTCTCTCTCTCTCTCTGTCTTGCACATGTACATGTGTGTGTGTGTGTGTGTGTGCATGCGTGTGAGTGGGGAGTGTAGAAATATATTATTTTAAAATCTGACTGCAGGTGGAGATGGTTGTCCTAAGAGGATGATAGAATTCCTCTGAGGGAGAAAACTGCTCTTATTTTGAGAAAACACCTTAATGGATCTTTTAATTATGCAAAGAAAAGCCCTAGGGCTGCTCTGGTTGGGAAAGGATGAGACATAGTGGAAGCTAAATCGCAGAGCATAATAAAGCAAGGGAATTTTTAGAAGTAGCTTTAGGAAAGAGCCCCCAACAAGAGGGGAGGAGTCAGGAGCCCAGGGAGAAGGGTAGACAGTTAGGAGTGCAGGCTTCCTCTCCTACTCCCCCACCCCACACTGACTCTGCCAAGCTGCATTGGCTTTCCCGCAGCCTGTTGGAGTCACTCTACCTAGATGTTAATGGTGTGAGGTAAAAAAAAAACTGGCTCCCTGCATTGGGCATTGCCAGGAAGGACTCCTTTCTGGGAAGAGGTTTTCCAGAAGGCCAAAACCATTGCCAAGCAGGGGCTTTCTGAGAAAAATGGACCACATCTCACAGGGTTGCAGATAAGCAATATTGCTGATAAACCAGTTTAGGTCCAGTAAAGATAGCTTATCAGAATGGACAAGCACACCACACTAATCAGTGTATATCTGCTCCCACTCTGTAAGACTCTTCCCCTATGTAAATGGAAACTTCACATCAGCTGAGAACATTTCCTCACTTGCTTCCGCATTTGCCCTAATAAACTTCCCCTTTCCACTCCTTTGGTGGAGTGCCCTTCCACTTTCTGAATGGGATGCTGCCTGATTGATGAATCACTTGATAAAACTGTGAAATCCTAAATTTAATGTTGTTGCAAAGTTTTTCTTTTAACCATGGAGAGGGCACCCCTGAAGGTTGGAAGACCAAGACGCCTGCATTACCAATTTCAACTATTTTCACTCCCTAGGTCAGCACATTCTTATTATGAAGTAATACATTGGCATCTGGGTGTCTATCTGAACCTTTTGGGAGATGGGGAAGGATGGAGGTGGCATGGGGAGATGGAGAGGAGGCAATTTGGTCACCAAAGAGGGATTCAGGATAAGAACAAAGGTAACTAAGTGCTGTTTGAATTTAGCTGTTTTGTGATTTGCAAGGTCATCCTCTGTTCATTTCCCCACCACATCTTCAGTAAAATCTGCATTGCTAATGATTTGTGGGGTCCTATTTTACTTCTGGGGGCAGTGATCAAATGCCGAGTCCTGCCCCAATGTGGACACAGCAATAGCAGTAGCTCAGCCACACTTGGGCTATACCTAAAGCTAAGTGCATTCCATTCAAAGGGCTGGCCTTTGTTATTATATTATGTCCCTCCTATCTTTTGTGAAATAATGGGATAATACTTCTCTATGTCCTTACTTAGCAAAATCAGAATTCTCAACCTATTACTTCCCTTTTTTAAAAAGTCTGACATAGAAGCCACACTTCTAAAGATTCTGCCTCGCACGAATCTTACCAAGGTCAATAATGCATACTAGAGATGGCAGTTTGAGGAATGGAGGTGATCAGACAACGGCTGCTGGGAAGAGCTGGATTCTCATTTCAGGTCACCATCAGAAAAGCAAACTTCACTTACCAATAAGGATCAGATGATCTAATTCTGATTGCAAAGCCATTCCTGATTCCTGATTACAGAATCTTGGATACCTACTTTCTAGGTTGTGTTTCAAGCCTTGTCCTTCCAGACCTCCAAGAATATCTGTGAGATTCCATCTGGGAAAGCAGTAGAAGTTCTTGGAAAAGGAAGAAGGTAAAAGATTATTGGTTGGAATAAAAACAGGGTGAATGAGTTCCAGAAAGCAGGGTTCTCAACCTCGTGGACAACAATCTGCCGAAGACAATTTCAAAAAGTCAACCAGAGGCAACGTGCAGATAAGTAAGATGAGAGAAGCTTCCTCAGGAAAGAAGAAGCTGGTCCACAGCAGAAGAATCTTGAACCAGCACTTCTGGGCAGATGGTGGGGGAAGGGTCACTCTGCTGAGAACCCCTCTTCCAGATCCATGAGGAAGACAAGAAAGAACAAGCAGAAGACTCCTGGAAGCTGAGATGATGGCACCACCAGTGAAGCACCTCAGTTACCTTGAAATAAAGGGCTCAGGCTGACCCCAGTGTTGAAAATGAAAAGGCATTTAAGAATAGGATGGAAGTTAAAATAAAGAGTCCTGAATAATTAAAATCATGGCTTGTTGAGTTCTGGGACTTAGTTACCAAGCAGAAGCAGCTATTTCAGCTTCCAGCTAAGAAAAACGCAGATGTCATTCTAGAAGAATATGCAAATTGCAAGAAATCTCAAGGAAACTTCCAGTAGAATATTTTATTGCCTAGTTGACAACATTGCTTGAAGGCTGGTGGTTCTATCCCTTTGACACTACACAAGTTTCTAATATGTGTTAATGCCATGTAATAAAAATGCCCTGATTCCTAGTGTCAAAGAACATTCAACTTAATGTACATATGTGAAGACCCATGCATTTGTGTTCTTTTTTTTATATGCTTGAAATAAAACAGTCCATCTTCTGTGGTCATCTATATTGTTCCTTAGTCATTCTACCTTTAATCAAATTGTTGAAGGATGGTGGTTTGTTTCATGGTTTTTGTATTTGAGTCTAATGCACATTTTAACTTGATAGCGGCAGTGCATTATTGTGTAGTCGTGGTTTTCTGAAAAAGTTAGGAATTGTATTTCAGATCTTAAACAAAATCTGTTTCTAAATTTCAAAGCAAAAAAACAAAAAATGTATACTAGATCCCTTCCAACAAGAGTGGCTTTCCATTTCACAAAGCTCCTTGCTGCTTCTGCACCAGCAAGTGTGGCTTTACTACTCACTGTAACATCAGGAAGGCCAGCGCACTCTTTCAATCAATGAAACCAGCCCTTACAAGCAACAAATGAAGATTTTATGGGCAATTTATGTCCTTGGACAAACTTGTTGATTTCCCTATGAATAAGCCTCAGACTTAGAGGCACATGTATTTTAGTTTGATGTTCATTTCACAATAGGAGTTTCTCATCTTCTCAATGGTGCTTAAATACTGTTTAGTCTTTATTATACCTCATGTGGGGTGGTTTTTGATGTCTCTTTTATTTTTTCTTTATTCTCATCATGAAGCACAGTGGCCTTTTCCACCCCTTTTCCTACATAACATCTCTGCCTCCCTGGCTTCTGTCAAACAATCTGGTATTCCCGATGCCCTCCTCCCTCTCTGACCACATCCAGATAAGGCGCTTCCTCCATGCCCTCCATTGGTTGTCTTCTTTCTATCTGTATTTGTCAAAGTGTCAGCTGGACCTCCTGTGTGCAAATTGTCTAGGTAGCCTGCTGAGCACATGGCTGCCTCCTGCAGGGCTCGGAGGCTAAGAATTAGCAAGAGCTGGAGCTATTACGGATCTTAAATTAAACTTGTGAGGGAGCAAAGCCAGCTGGTGACCATCCTCCCCACACCCCACCCCCTGCCCAGGTCAGATTGAACCATTGGTGGGCAGGCTCCTAAGGGACACATCTAAACCAGGTTTCCCGTCACATTCTAGGCTCCTCCCAGCTTCCTCAGTGGAGGAAGCAGACAGGCCACAATGTCCCTTCCCTCTCTCAGCTCCTGGTTTGTTGCTCACAGAATCCCCTACACCTCGCCAGCCTCAGCAGCAACAAGGGCATTTCTACAGCCCTGGACCTTCACAGCTTTGAGGTATTTAGGCTCATGTGTCCCAAGGTCAGTGGGCAGCTTCGCAGCTGCCTGACTCTCCCCAGAGCCTCTTGGGAGGGATGGAACCAAACGCCAGTCCAGCCCGAGTCACCCTCTACCCTTAAAGACCGCTTCCATTGGCTAAGCAGCAGCCTTCCCTGGACATTCTGCTTCCTAAACCGTCTCACCCACACATGCTCAGAAAAGAGTCATTCCCAAGTCAGGGTGAAGGAGGTGCAAGACCTGGAAGCTCAGTGACAAAGATGTTACAATATTAGGGAGTAATCTGCCTCGTGGGGGGAAGTGGGGTTCCCGGGAGGAAACAGGCCAAATTCCAGAGTTTTACTCAGCCCCCATGGGAAAGGCTAAAAGAGCGTTCTGTGTGACACCAGGTTGAGGGTGGAGAGGTTTGGAACAAAGCTGTGAAAGCCAAGGGCTCTTTGTCCCTGCTCAGGCCCCTGGCCTATGGAATGAGGTGACGTAGGGTTATCGACCTCCCTGCGGAATGCAGGCTCCACTTCCCACAGATTCACAAGCAAGATTGAACCATTATTAGATGGAACCTCAATACCAAAGAGAATCAGGGACTGTGTGGCCTTTCACATTTAATCCAGAACCATTTCCCCATACTTTGGGAGCACAGGCAACATGTGGGAGTCATTATGTAATGGGCATGTGTACATAGGTATGTTTATGTGTAATGGGAGGCATATAATGTTTAAATGCAACATGTGTACTTGTGGTGTGTGTGCGTGTGTATGTGGATTTACTAATATAAAAGCATTAGCATGAGCATGATTGGCATAAATGTGTGTGTGTGCATGCAACTCTTACAACGGGCAAGGCTGTAAGGGGTGTCACGGCATGATGAATGTGCAATATAGAGAGCTAATAAAAAGAGAAGTATAAGGAAATAAGGAATTAAAATTGTTTTTCCCTCTTCTTCTGTTCTGTGATTCCTTCTCTGACTTTCAGAACATGGTGACTCAGAAAGGCTCTGAAAATCTCGAGGTTGGAAGGGGCCAGTTATTGCTTGAAGCCCTTCTGCAGCATCCTCCGCAAGTAGCTGTCTGTCTTCTTTCTAAACACCCTAGTACTGTCTGGGGAGCTCACTGCCACTTCAGAGAGTACATTCTGTCACCAGGTGGCTCTGATCACTGGAAACACCTTCCTTATATTGCCTGAAATTGGCATGCCTGTAAATTCCACTCACCAATACAGCTCTGACCTGATGGGTTTCACGCACCAAGTTTCTCTTCTCTGTTCCAGCCTCATCATGGTCTTTTGAAACATGACTCCCAGGAATAAACATGTTTCTCCAGACTCAGTTGGACCAAAGTGAGCAGGACAGTTGAAGAGATATTTTCAATGTAAAAAAACTAGTAAGGACTAATATCTAGAGAATCCCTGAAAATCCTGAAAATCAATACAAAAGATAGGCACAACGGGCAAAGGATAATGAACAGATAATTGATGGAGGACGATCTCAAAAGTTGAAGGAACATTTGAAGAGATGTTCAAATTGCATTGGTCAAAGAAATGCAAATTGAAACAACAATGAAATGTTACTTTATACCTGTTACACAGGCAGAAATAGAAGGTGACTAATAGCAAGTGTTTACCGGGAGTTGGAAACAGTGGGACTCACCCATAACTCTGGTGAGAGTGTCAACTAGTGCAATCGCATGGGACAGCAGCCTGGCACTACCCAGGTAACACGAGTGTACACATGCCCTGGGATCCAGTGAATCCTTGCTTGGGTATATCCCAAATGCATTCTTATACGGATCCGTAAGGGACGTGGACAAGGACGTTCATCACAGTTGTTTGCGGCAGCTGGAAGTTAAGTGCAATCTGGGTGTCCATCATCAGGGGAGTGGATAGGTCAAATGCACAGGGTTGAGCATTTAGAAGCAACGAACTTGATGGCCTCAGGGCAGCATGAATGAAAATTTAACAACAGAGTGCTGAATGAGAAAATTAAGAAACAGAATGACCTCTGTGACCCAATGCCAGTTATATAAATTCCAAATGACCACAATACACGTCTCACAAGAAGAAATACAAACAAAAAATATATAAGAAGAATACTGCCTATGAGGGCAAGGAATGGAGATAGAAGAGAATAAATGAAAATAGAAACAAAATAAGAAAGGGGCCTCGTGTGTTAGTGATTTGCCAAGAATCAAAGGTCAAATAACTAAGCAGGGGTGGGGGGGATAGCGTACATTTCCATTAATGTAACTTGAGGTCATATTAGAATTTTTAAGTAGCTACACTAAGACCACGGATGTTTCTTTTCCAGATATCCCTACCACTCCCACCTTATATCCAAACAAATGTTTTTTTTTAAGCCTAAATACAGGATTTCACATTTAGCCCTATTTCAGTTCATTTTGGCAGTTTGTTCCATTGTTCCAGACTACCTCTTAAAGTATCCTGATTCTGCTGCTATCCAAGATTCTGGCTATTCCTCCTTCCTTGATGGAATACAGAATTAACATTCAGGTGATATCTGCATTTTCCTTATACCTTCTTTCATTCAACAAAACACTTAACAGACCTCTACTCTGGGCTAGACCCTATGGTAGGTGCAGGCAATACCACAATGTAAAGAAAGGGCCCTGTCCTCGAGGAGAAAAACAGTCTGGAAGGGACATGAAAACCCAAGGTTGCAATGTAACAGCTTCATTGCTAGAAATCAAGGGGCAGTCATGTCTCTCTGGGAAGTCAATAAAGGATCCCAGAGGAAGCAACACTTAGGCTGCAACTTGACCGAAAAGGAAGAGTGATGCAGGAGGGAGAGCTGGGAAGAGAGCTGTCAGGGGACCAGTCCTGCAGGAAGGAGGTGAGTCCTGCATGCCTGTTGTTGGCCTGTCCCATCTCCAGTCCAGCTTCTCCCAGGGTCAGATTTCCATTTTTCCTCTGGAAAGCTGCCCAACCACACTCTCTTTCCATGTGCTTTGGGAAAAACTGATTCTGTACCCTGCTCCAGAGATGGACATATGACTCAGGTCTGGACCATAAGGATGGTCCTTTATTCACTGCGATTGGTTAAGCGAGGGTAACTGACCCAAGGCAAGCCAGTCGAGTCCAATCAGACCAAATCCTGGTACTTTGCTTGAGCACCAGGCAAGAGGGATGTTCTCTCTGCTGGACTTGTCACCTGGGGGTTGAAGCAAACTGGGAGCTATTGGCAGTGATCTTGTCACAATGTGAAAAGAAGCCTGTTGGAGAATAGAACCAAAAAGAAGAAAGTAGAGCTGAGAGACAGAGAGAAACAGCTTTCTGATGACAAGTTTGAGCCCTTGGACCAACCATGCCTGAAGCTGAGCAGATCTGTCCCTAGGCTTTCAGTTAGGTGAAATAATAAATTTCTTTTTTGCTTCAGCCACTTTGGGCTGGATTTTCTGTTCCTTGCAATTTAAAGAGTCCTAACTGACCCAAAGTGAAAGAAGATGAAGTGCAACAAATAGGCAGGGACCAGTGGAAGTTTAGATTATATTCAATGGGATAAGGAGTTGTCGAAATGGAAGAAGCTAGAGCAAGGAGTAAAATTACATGATTTGTACGATTCACATCAGAGATCACCATGGTAGCCAGGTGGGGGATAAGACCACAGGCAGGGAGGCCAGTTAGGAGACTAAGGCAGTAAACCAACCAAAACAAAGATAGCATCCCACCTAGGCAGAGGAAGGAAAGACAAGGATGGATCTGTGAGAGATTTCAGAGGTGGAACCTGTTGGATTCATATGGAGTAGAATTGAAGGGAGTGTGGGGATAAGGGAGAGAGAAGATTCTGGGATGACTTCCAGGTTTCTGGTTCTCGTGACTTGAGGGACCACAGTGCCCTACTGAAAATGCAGAGCACTGGAAAAGAAGGCGGTTTAGATGGGAATGGAGGGGAAGTGTGGGCATGGGAAGGAAAGGGCAGTGATGTGTCTGGTTTGGGTCATGCTGAATTTGAGGTGCCTATGAGATATCCAATGAAGGATCCATGTTAGTGAAACACAGGTCTGGAGAGAAGATGGAAACATGGCTGTGGATGTAGACATGGGGTCAGAGAAGTGATAGCTAATCTGAGAACTTAAGAATGAATTGGAGACAAGGGTGTAAATCCTCCTGGCAACGTGGGACAGAAATTCTAGGATGAGCTGGGACTCAGCATCAAAGAATTGAGAAAACCTTCTTGACCAAAAGGTGGAATAGAGAAATGAGACAAAATAAAGTGTCAGTGGCTGAGAAATTTCAAACAGAGTCGAGAGGTTATTCTTATGCATTATATAGATATCCCCTTTTTAATTTATGGTGTATTGGAGTAGCTAGAGGGAAGTACCTGAGACCACAGAGCTGTGTTCCAGTAGCCATGCTTCTTGAAGATGACTGTATAATGTAATAGCTTTTGCAATGTGACTGTGTGATTGTGAAAACCTTGTGTCTGATGCTCCTTTTATCTACAGTATAGACAGATGAATAAAAAATATAGATAAAAAATGATCAAATAATAGAGGAACAAAGGTTGAAATAAATTGAGTAGGATTGAAATATTAGTAGTCAATGAGAGGGAGGGGTAAGGGGTATGGTATGTATGAGTTGTTTTTTTTTCTTTTTTCTCTCTTTTGCTGGGGAGATGCAAATGTTCAAAAAAAATGATCATGGTGATGAAAACACAACTATGTGATGACATCGTGACTCATTGATTGTAACCATGTCAGGAATGTTTGTATGTCAAGAGTGCTTGTACGTTTGTTTGCTGTTTACCATAAATATATTTAAAAAAAGAAAAAAGAATGAATTGGAGAGAGTGGTAAAGAGGAAAGGAAGAGATTGTTTCAGGTAGAGAGAACTGCATGCACAAAGTCCTGAGGCCCGAGAGGCAGGCTGCTCTGACAGTCTTACCATCCTTTTGAAGTGTCTGACAGTTTGGCCATCCTTTGAAGAGAATGGAAACTCCTGGACCCACCTCTGCATGTCTCTGCCAGGAGGGCTGGTAGAAAGAGCGCACAGCCAGAATACAAGAGACCAGCCAAGGGAACTAACAAAAGCTGGAGGTATTTTCTTGTCAACCTTGAGCAGCAAGGGAGCAGATATAAGCAAAGAATAGCTAAAGCTGTTGCAAGAATAAATTTCCTTTGAAACATCATAAAATGAAAAACAAAATCCTCTTAACCAAGTGACGGCTCCTGACGGAATAAAGCACTTTCTCTGAAACTACCCCCAAATTAGCAAAACCATAATTAGGATTACTAAATGAATAGATCAGACTTCCATAGAGAAAATATTTACTCAGGCAAAACCTCCTCGATTCAATAGCTCTTTCAATTAATTTTTTCTCGTTTTAGATTTCTACTAACTAATCTGCTGGTATTTAGAAGGATTTGTTAACCACTTGCCAAGTAGTTTAAAAGTATGAAATGCCTTTGCCAGGAAGCTCTTTGGGCAACTCTGCAAGAACACACAGAGAGGCAGCGAGGTGTTCAGAAGGCCTCCCTGCAGGCGAGGGACACCGCTCTCTCCAGTACTAGTTCATCTCTCACTGGAGTATGCCGCGCAAATATTCCCCTGCAACATAAGATCATCAGTGTCTCAGCCAGTTCCTACAGTGGTGGTTGCCCATGTAGGAGGGATGTAGTAAGGGTGGATGGCTGTTTAACTGTAGAACTGAGGATTTCAATTGGAGAAAGCTAATGGATTATTAGAGCCGATATGAATTGCACAAAGAATACGGGCTGTGCTTCTTTGAAGAGCATACGAATCAAGTCTGGACCACATGGGGTGCTGGAATTTATTTAGATTATCCTAAGATCTTGACTGGTAGGACATCTGGGAGAGTCCTTGATATAGAAAGTAAGCTAAAGCCAACCTTCATCACTAACCTACCTACTGGCATCATTTTCTGCCTCTGTTCCTGACCCCATCACCCAATATACTCACATACATTCCTTCCCACATTGGTTTCTTCCTCCCTGTCCAAATTCACCTTTGCTCTGTTTGTATCCTCTACCGTAAAAGCTCTTTCCCTTAAAGAAGGGAATGGCCAGACTGGAGAACATGGTGTAGAGGTAGCTAGTGCCCCATGCAAAAGTGAACCCATGCCTGAGACTCTAGGAGCCTCTGATCCCTCACTTGCCAACCTTGGAATAAGAGTCAGCACCCCCCTTATTTCCTCCAAAATGTCCTAGAGAAAGAAAGAGATACTGTTCTGAAGTTTCAGCAGGGGAGAAATAGTGGAGGGTCATAGTTCACAGCACACAGCAAACTCAACGAGACCTGCAGTCGGACCTCTCCACTCTCCCTACAATTATCATCTTCTGAGAGGCTGGAGGGAACTGCCTGAAAATGTAGAGCTGTGTTCCAGTAGCCATGTTTCTTGATGATGACTGAACAATGATATAGCTTTCACAATGAGACTCTGCGAATGTGGAAACCTTGTGTCTGATGCTCCTTTCAGCTACTATATCAACAAAAGAGTAGAACATATGGAATAAAAATAAATAATAGGGGGAACAAAT
>PVIY010010745.1:0-67633 GCA_004026745.1 Myrmecophaga tridactyla | reverse complement strand
AACCTTTTCTTTGTCCCTCCCCATGTCTGCTCCAGGCTTGAAATTCTGGGTCCAACCAGTGCCACAAGCCTGGGATCCGTGTTGAGTAAGGTAGAGCTGAAAAAGCATCAGTTGCAGGTCAGGAGATGGAGTCCTGGCCCCTCTTCTGCCACCAACTCACTGTGTGCCTGGGCCAGTCAAGCCACCACTCCGGGTCTCAGTTTCCCCAACCATACCATGAGGCAGTTGGACCGGATGATCTCCTAGTTCCTTCCTACTCTGGTAGAAGGTCTTGGCCAGATGTCCTTAAAAAAATGACACATGTTCTATGAGGATGATCTCTCATTGAGAGGTGAGAAAGGAGAACAAATGTCAGCCTAATTATGATGCATAATTACTATCATCAGAAAGCAAAAGACAACTCATGCTGGGCACAGCTTATATGACAAGATGAAGCCCTGAGACAATAAAAACGTGCTCCTTCCTCTGCAAAGTGCATCTGAGGATTAAGTCAAAGAGAAGGAATGCCATCTCTTTGATGGCAGAGTCTTGGGAGAGATGCAGCAGCGAGGAGGGGCCCCAGTACCTGATGACAAGAGAGGGGAGGTGGAAACAGGGCCATGGGTGTCACCATCATCACCATCATCATCATCATCATCATTTTCACCACTATCATCATCAGAACAGCTAGGAATGATCTTTATAGAGCAGCAGGCACAGGGCCAGCACACGGTGTCATTGCTGCTTGAGCTGGTTAATCCAGCAGCCACAGTCTGGGGCCTCAGACCAGTCCTCAGGATACTAGGAGGAGGGAAATTGAAAGAGAAAGCTCTCTGGAATTATACAGTCTTGGTTTGACCCAGTAAACAGACTCTCCTCCCTGGAGAACCTCATCCTCTCACAGAGGAGGCAGACCTGGAAACAAAGAGGAAGGAGCAGGCAGTTGTCCCTGTTCTTACTTTCCTTATTTTACACTGAGGAGATGGAGTCCCAGAGAAGTTAAGTGATTTTCCCAAGGTCTCACAGCTCAAGATAGCAGAGCAGGGCTCAAACCTAAGCCTTCTACCACTGAGGCCCATGTATCCGCGCCCACCCTACACTATCCCAAGTTAGTTAGAGGAGTTAGGCAAGGAAGAGGCCAGCATAGGCAGGAGGTACCAGGGAAGGATTCCTGGAGGCAGAGGAGTCCAGCTGGGCCCTGGAGGACAAAATGGAGCAGAAGAGACACAGGGAGGGAGGAGCAGCACATCGTGTCACAAGGTCAAGAGTTCTCATTGGGAAGCTTCCGGGTCCTCCTCTGGTGGGCCCCCCAGGACCTCTCTCCAGAGCAGGTGCAGCTGCATCCCGGGCCCAGGGTGGGGGCGGCTCTCAGGTAGGCCGGTGGCTCAGGAGCTCCTCGGAACACACCACTCACGAGGTTTCAGGCCCAGGTGTGCCTGAGTGGGAGCCGGATGGCAGCTCCTCCCTGCGTGCTGCGAGGGGGACAATGGCCTCACAAGCAGCTCTGATGAGGCCATTCGCCCATATGCCACCCACCCGATCAGCCCCACCAGCAAGGCTGACAATCCCTGCAAAGCGTCTCATCAGCCTGAGAACTTTCCTTTCGTGGTCCTGTGATTTCCCTTGCAAATGCCCAGGTGAGCAGCATCTGGTGCAGGTATGAATCGCCTCCACTACGTCCACAATTGGGGAAATTGGTCTGTGTCCTCTCCCTGCTCTGCCTCTGAAGCTGTGTATAATGAGCCTACAAAAATAAAACAGCATCACCGGGCATGACAATACACATCAGCTCAGCTGGCACTGGCTACGCTTGGTGTGCGTGTGGGGCCGGCAAAGCCCAGACTATTTCAGGAGCCAGATGCCTCGCTGGTGGGAAGTGGCCCCAGATCCGTTCTCCCAGGAAGCTGAGTTGGTGATTCCTTTAAATCCCAAATTGCCTTTCCCCCCTGCCCACCCACCCTCCTCCTCTTCTGTCCACAGATATTTGCTGATTCCAATTAGAGGCAGACCCTAAGGCGGACACTTGGCTATGGCGATGCCTGAGACAGATTCCTGTCCTTTGGGGTCTGTCTGGTCGGGGCGACAAGTGCACTAAGAGGGAGACCCTGCAATGGCAGCCTTCACTATTTAGTCCACACATTTGTTAAGCACCTACTATGTGACATCACTGCAATAGGAAATCCAACAGTAAGCAAAACCAAGGTCCCTGCCCCCACAGAGCTCACAATCTAGAGGGGCAGAGAGAGATTAATCTGGAATCACACAGTTAAATGCACAATGATATGGCCTGTAAAGGAGATGCTTACCTACTCTCACCACATTGAGAGCATATGTTGGGGAGAAAAGGGCCAAGGGAGAACAGCAAAGGCTTTTCTGAGGCTGGAAGCCTAGGCTGGATCTGAAAGACAAGCAGGTGCAAAGGCCCCATGGCTGGAGGCCTCTTGTCAATCATGAAGAACAGCAAGACCTGCACATTCAGAGGCCAGGGAGAAGGTGGGAGTCTGGGGTGGGGGGAGGCACAAGCCAGACCATGTAGGGCCACATGTTCCACATTAAAGATTTGGGTCTTCATTCCAGGAATAGTGGGGACCTTTTGTTGTTTTAAATGGTGGTTCCAGGGGGTACAAGGGTAGTTCAGTTTAGAATTCTCACCTGCCATGCAGGAGCCCAGGTTCAATTCCCGGCGCATGCACTTCCCAAACAAACAAACAAAAAACCAACCAAACAAAAACTCAACAAATGGTGCAGCAATAAGGGGATACTCATATGTGACCCCTGCCACACAGCATACCAAAAAAGAAAAGAAAAGAAATGGTGGTTCCAAAAGGAGGGTTTGATTAGATGCATCTATTCAGCGTCCATTCCAAAATTGGAATTGGCATCTGGCATCTACCTGCTCTTTTCCCCAAGGCCATGGCCCAGTCCTTGCTTTAACACCCAACTCAGGTATTAAGCTTGTTTGAAAACATTGTGTACCCCAGTAAAGCCATGTTCTTTTAATCCTAATCCAGTCTTGTGGGGACAGACCTACTGCTTAGGGTGGAACTTTTTGCTTAGTTTGCTTCCATGGACAGGTAGCCCCACATGTTCAAGATGGGTCTTAATTCATTAACTGTACTCCTTTAAGAGAGCTCACTCTTGGCAGAGAGAAGCCAGGCAGGCACCTCAAACTCACAGAAATAGTCAGAACCTGGAGAGAGCCAAGGGAAGCTAAAAGATGAAATCTAGAGTCTATCCTGGAAAAGCTAAGTGAGGGCCCACAGATGTTTGAGAGAAAGCCACTGCAGTCAGAAGCTGGAATCCATGAACCAGGAACAGAGACCTCAGAAACCAGCCACATGCCTTCTCAGCTGACAGGGGTGTCCTGGATTCCAGATGCCTTTCCTCTGAGAAGGTATCCTCTGGCTGGTGCCTTAATTTGAACATTTTCATGGCCTTAAAATTGTAACTTGTAACTTAATAAACCCCCCTTTTTAAAGTGGATCCATTTCTGGTCTATTGCATTCCAACGGCGTTAGCAAGCTGGAACAGGGATCTCTCCAGGAAGCTGCCCCTGGCCCCAGGGTTAGTCACCCTGCTTTGGGGCTTCTACAGGTCCCTGGGAACTTCCCCAGACTATCACTGGTGACATCTGTGTCAGCATCATTCTGAGGTCTCTCAAGGGGGAAAGGCTTAGGAGAGGAGAGGGGGTCACTTCTTAATCTCCTTCCTCTGTCACTCTTCCTTTGGCTGGAAGCTCCCAAAGGGCAGGGAGATTTTTCCTGGGGCCTTGGATACTGCAGCTTTTTCCTGGGGCCTTGGATACTGCAGGGCACAACAAGATTTAAAAATACTAGATGGGGGAGAGAGGAAAGGAAGAGAGGGAGAAAGGGAACTTGGCTCAGTGAGAACAGGAGGCAGAGAAGAAAATTGGAAATGAATAAGTTCTGGGAGGTGAGGAATACAGAAAATACTGAAGATTGAAAATCACCAAACTGTGACCTATAACATTTGCTTGATCAAGTGCAAATTACTCTGCACCTTGGGTAGGTCTGGGAACTGGGTCAGGTTTGCATCTCAGAAGAGCTTTCTAGAGTGAAGGACTCCATTTGATGGTCATTTCACGTTAAGCTGGAAACAGCCAAGACTTCTTGGGCAGGAAAGAAATCCTAGCACCTCATCCTGGGTTTCTGATCCCCCCAGAGCAGCAATGGGTTTGGACTCCCCAAAAGCATGTGCAGGTTCCTGAGAAACAGAAAGACCCTCAGATGATGCCTGCTTGCCCCTCTCAGACCCATCTTGCTCATCCAAGTGTGAGACTGAGCCAGAGTCAGCGAGACCCTGAGTCCCTGGTAATTACCATCTGCTTCCTTTGTGGGTTGTTCCTGGCGTGTCACACTCAAGTCCATCCTAAAGTCCCCTCCAAAGCATCTAAGCCCTCACTATCTTTCTTACCTGGATGGAACTCAGCTCCCCTGACTGGTAGCCACGTGGCCATGAGCATATCCCTGTACCTCTGCAGGCCGGATCATAAGAGATAAACTGGAAATTATTTATGCATTCATTTTACAAATATATATTGAGTTCCTGGAATATGCCAGACTCTGTTCTGGCACTGGGGGCAGAGCAATGGGGACAGACAGGGATCCTTGCCTCCATGGCATTCCTGTCTGGTGGACAATCTCTGTCATCCCAGACTTGGGGAGGGTCAGGGGCAATACCAGAGCTCAGCAAACATCTGTGGAATGAGGAGCAATGACAAAAACAGGTCACTGAGGTCACCCTCGACCCTCTCACTCCTCTCCCCAACCCTGAGGCTTCATGCTGCTCCCCCATTTGAGAGATGAGGAAACTGAGATTCAGAGGGGTGCAGTGTACTTCCTGAGGGCACACAGCTAGCTGGGGGAGCTCCGTCAGGTCCTGGCCCTGCACTCTTCCCAGGACCCCAGGCTGCGTTTCTGGCCCCAAAGGCGCCTTCCACAGCCATTGGGGACGTATCCCTGGGGTACGGCAGCACCTCCCAGGCATTCCACAGGACCAGACTGCCAAGCTCTTCCCCCTCCCCGGTCCTGCCCCATCCCTGCTGCATGAGGTGGGATTGCTTCTCAGCTGGGTGACTCAGCCCCATCATTCTACCTCTCTGTCAAATAGGGGGAATAACAGTCCCCTCCTCTGGGGTTGCTATGGGGACTAAGAGAAGCTATTTGCATAAAGCTGGCCACACACAGTGGGGTGGGGGGTGGGTGCACAGCTAGCAGGGGTCCCCTGCAGTCCTTGGGAGAGCCTCCTGATCCTGTGGGCTCCCTTCTGCCCTCAGGGCCTTCCCGACCATCTTCAAATGTGGTTCTCCCACCGACCTCTCTAAATCGACATCTGACATCTCGTTACCCTGTTGATTTCATTTATAGCAATTTTCAGTACAGGTGATTTTATTTGTGCATTTGATCTTTTCTTTTTCTGTTTTTTTTAATTGGCCATTTCTGCTCTTCCGTCTACCTAGAAACTCTTCCCACCTTTCTTCACCTGCTAATCCCTCCCTACTCATCCTCTGATCTTAGCTTAGAATTTTCTCTGGGAAACTTCTCTGTCTTTCCCCCACCCCATACCAGTTTATGTTTGGTTGACCTGGGACCCAGCTGCCCTGTTGGCAAGAATCACCCTTCTCGCCCCATCTGCTTGCTTGTCCACCCACCTCCACCCCACCCTGACCCCTCAGTGCAGTCTGACTAGTGTCACAGCCACACACCCAGAGCCCAGTCCAGGCTCTGAGATGCCTATAGAGGAAGGAACAAAGAGACAAGCCAGCGTCCCCCTCTCAACCTCAGTTTCCTCTTCTGAAGACAAGGGCCAGTAGCAATTCCCTCACACAGTAGCTTCTGGGACTCAATGTAATAATGCAAATGAGGTAGATTGCAAAAATGGCCCAATTATTCCCCTCCCTCTATTCTGATCCCTTTGATCCTTCTAATGTGACTTTGTATCCCCTCCCACCAAGACTGGCAGCCTTTGTTCACACCCCTTAAATTGGGGCAGCTCTTGCCACTAATTCTGGCCAAGAGAACGTGTCAAAAGTGCATTGCAAAACAAAACAAATTTAAAAAAATAAATAAAAAGAACCTGCTTTGGATGGAAGGAAAACTGTAATTTGTCTCACACCTTTTACAGATAAATAGCAAGAATATGTGATTTAGTATCTTGGGATTCAGACAATAAAACTGACCCAGACTTTTAAAAAAAAAGCAGTTCTGGGTCTGAGCCTCAAAAGCATGTGCGGTCTCTCTCTGTGTCCCAGACTCTGCGACCTCCAGGTGAAAACGTCCAAGCTGGACCAGGCCACGGGACCAGAGCCACGCCAGCTGATGAGCCGCAGCTGACCCCAGGCGAGGAGAGCGGCCAGCAGGGCCCGGCCACGCTCACCCGCTGACCGCAGACACCTGTGCCAGGTGGGCCTGGGCCAGCCGCCCCGGCCACCCCCAGACTTGTGAGCTCAATAAATGTCACTACATTTTGGGGTCGTGTTACACAGCGATAAAATCAACCTAGTAGGCCCACCAGGGGGAGACACCCATGCTGGGCCCCATGTCAGCAAAACCAAAAACCTAAGCTACTTTCTGTTTCCTATAAACTCTTGGCTTACCCAGAAAACCGAATTTAAATACAGCCCATCAGTTATTGCCAGCTAACTTCTTTAATCTTCTACCAGCTAACTTCCTCGTTCCCAAGCAACCACCTGCTCCCCACTTTGTAAGACCCCCCCCCTCAAAGTGAAATGGAAACTTAATGTCAGCCAGTCAGAACAATTCCTCTCTTGCTTTGGTTTTCACCTTCTCCGAGCTTTTCCTTCCCACCCCCTCGGCAGAGCGCCCTTCTTCTTTCTGAATGGGATGCTGCCCAAGTCGGGAATCGTTCAATAAAGCCATGAGATCCTATATTGCATGAAAAGTTTTTCTTATATCTCCAGTAGCAGCTAACTGGTGGAACAGGCAAGTGCTGCATTGTAGAAGGCTTGCAGCAGGCATGTGCTCACTCTTCTCAACAACAGAAAACAATGAAAAATTTATCAAAAGTTGTCCGGTGAATTGCAGCCAGCAGAACCAGAGAGGTGTTGCTGGGTGGGTTTGTGCGGAGTCGCTGCTCTCCAGGTGGCTGAGCGGTCCAGACTTTCGTGCAGCCTGAAGCCAGGGAGCCGGCAAAGGTGGGAATGGCAGCCGTCTCTCTGCCTGGAGGCACCGCAGGAGGACAAAGGGACTGGACTTATCTGCTGCATTCCCGACTTTGACAGCAGGCGAAGATGCGTTTTTAACACTTCAGCCTCGTAGACACTCACCATTTATCTCAGTAAACGTCAGGGTGACTTTTTTTTTTCTTTCCCTTTCCCTTGCTAGAAAATTCTCAGGGAATAGCACAGTGAGAAGATGAAGGATTGATATGCAGAGAAAATTCAGTTTCAGAAATTTCAGTCAAGTTCCATCAGCTGAGTTCAGCAGAGCCGGGGGGAGGCCGATGCCTTGGGGCTGAGCTGAAAGAAGCAGGGATGGAGATAGGAAGCGAGCAAGAGGAAGCCCCTGGGGAGCTTGTCTAGGGCTTTGAACATAGGACGGGGGAGAGCAGAGTGAAATGGCAGGCATTTCAGGCATCCCCCACCTAGACCCTATGACAAGGGCCCCTAGCCCTGAGTCCGTACTTTGGAGGACCCTGCTCCAGCCACTCTTCAGCTACATAGCCCCCACTAAATTCACAGGGTCAAGAGTAAGTGCCCACCTAGAGCTGCCCCCTCCCTTCCTGCTCCCTGTTCTGCATACCCTGGCCCCTGGAATTCCCTGCCCAAGTGTCCAAGTCCACTTAAGGTGATGTGCAGGCCTCTTCCCCAGGTTCCTCCTTTTAAGAGCAACCCACAATGCCAGAGTGAACACCCCAGGACCCAAGGGGGTGCCCAGGGGCCAACTGTTGGCTGGCCAAGGAGGAGGAGATGGATGGTTCTGAGATGGATGGTCCAGCCCCAGAGGTAGGCAATATACTCCCATTTTGGAGGTGAAAGAAGCAACGCTCCAAGGAGAAGTGCCAGCCTAAGATCACACTCAACCAGCCAGAGGCAGAGGCAAGATTAGAAGCCGCATCTGTCTACACCCAGGACCTGTGGGTGGGAGGCAGTTCAGCCCAGGGTTTGGTAGATGGCCGTGAGCCAGACTGCCTGGGTGTGGACACCAGCTCTTTCCCTTGCTAGCCAGGTGACCTCAGACAATTACTTATTCTCTTGGCATCTCTGTAAATTGGTTAATAATTCAGGTACACAATCCCTTACCTGCAATTCCCAAATCCCCAAAGTGTCTAAAAGAGAACGTTTTGTGGGTTATTTTCCCCCTTCAAATTTGGTACTAAGACTTAGCTGGTAGCAAAACCTGATGTGAACTGATGAGAAGTTATTCGTAATTTCTATTTAAACCACTCAGTGTGAGTATGCAGCTCTCTGCTGAAGAAGCTTTACCATATTTGTGTACTTGAGCCTTCCTCAGGCTGTGGGGTAAAGAACTGTGAGTCTGTGGTAGCTGCCTCAAAGTGTCGCTCTGAGGATTGCAGGAAAAACTACCCAGTTTCTTTAACAAATAAACTGTAGGAACAAATAAAGAGAGCATGCAAGATAAACTATATATTAAAAGAGATGTAAAGGACTTATCAGCTCATAATAATGTATCAAATATATTAGAATACTGAGTCAAGCAAACTATTAAGAAAGACAAAATTAAAATTTATGAGACCATTGGAAGAATTAATATTGTCTAGATATTTGATAATAGTAAAGAATTATTGTTAATTTTGGTGGGTGTGATAATGTTCTAGTATACATAGTGATTACATTAAAAAATAAGAATAAGGCAGACTTGGAAGTAAAGAAACAATAGCTTGGCATCCATAGGACTATAATTAAATAGAAGCCATTACCTTCTGCTTCAATCCTTAGCCGGCAGAGACCATGACTTAGTTTTTCTCTTCCCCTGTGCCAAACATGGTACCTAGCTCCAAGTAAGAATTCAAATACGTGTTTGCTCAAAGGTGATCCAGGGAGAAATAGAACTTCCCCTAGCAGTACACAGCTATACAGTGTGAGACCTACATCTGAAATGGGGGTGCCTATGGCCTTGCCGCCTGGGTGCTCTCCATGAAAGTTGGGTCCACCATCAAAAAACCTCTGGTGGTTTCAGGAGCTGTGGGAGAGACCTATCAACCACTATCAATGTTTGAAGTGTCAAAAAATAATAATAGTTACACCAAGCAGTTTTGCCTTTAGAACCTTTGGACGTGAAAGAAGGTAAAACTTTCTATAATACTTTGCAGCCCCTTCCATAAAGAGGCAGCTGTTGAATATAAGCTGGTCTTTGACGTGCTTAAATCTATAGCATGCAGCAGAATTGACACCAGGTAAGTATTGGAAAGTAACAAAGGAACCTGTGAGTAGAGTAAGAAAATAAACAAATGTTAGTGGGGGTGGGAAAGAAAGACAGGAGCTACCGTAGCAGGTTTGACAAATGAAGATTCATGGTATAACCATTACAGTAACCTGGGGAATGGCAAATGTGCCTAATGGAATTCTGGAACTTGGAAAAATGATTTCTAGGCAGAATGGTGAAAATGTGCGTTGGTTTCTTACCTCTGATAAAGCGTGAGCAAAAAAGATAAGCTAAAGAAAAATTGTTCAATTTGCAAGCAAAGGTTAGAGAAAATGCAGAGGGCCAAGATCTTGCTGGATTAGAAAATAAAACTGTTTCATATCTCCTGTCTCCCATCATGTACAACACTCTTAAAATGAAACAAGACTTTTGACAAAGTCTAGGGTGTGGCTGTAAGATCTGTTGTTAAGACCAAAGGCTGTGCCTTGTAGACCCTCAACCTAGAGCAGCTGGATACAACCAAAATACAACAAGAAATGTCCTGAAAACAATTGTGTGTACAACTTTTGTCAAATGGAGTGGACTATAATTGGATGCATAGGAAACCCACAAAATTCTTGTGTGCTGTACCAACAAAAAAAAGGCCTCCAACTTGGACGAAAAGAACTAGATCCCTGACTCCCTAAGGGTGGGAAGCAAGTGAGAAAGCCCCTCAACTGCCAACACAGGAGCCTTCATTTGTAAAAGGAAAGACTCAGAGGGTAGAGCCCAGAGCCAGGAGGAATTCCCAGGAACCAGAATAGGGCCTCATCAAGGATTTCTTCAGCCTCTGCAGTGGCAGAATCTGACAATATTTGCTCTCTGGGATTTCAGAATTGTTACAGACCAGTGTCTGCTGTTTCATCCTGTTCCCCCTTTTTTTGGTAGAAGGGTCTATTACAGTTATCTGTGCCTCACAGTTTTATGATAAATATGCCGGGAGAGGATCAAATAATTTAACTTTTTCTCTCATGACCCTCTTGATCAAGAGAGACATACCCAAAGAATCTCAGTCACATATAGATCCAACTTGGATCATGAGCTCAAGGAATCTCAACTTTTGCTGTAATTGGATGAGATTCCAGGGATCCTGGGATGAGGGGAGAATATTTTGCCTGTGGGAGGCATCAGTCAGGGTTCTCCAAAGACACGGAACCAGTAGAATCTACAGCTATAATTTTAACTATACCATCACCTATTTGCCTGTTTATCTGTCTATCTAACTGTCTAATCTACCATGAAAGACAGAAAGAGAGAGAGATTTAAAGGAACTGTCTCACACAGTCACAGGGAATGTCAAGAACAAAACCTGGGGCAGGCCACAGTAGCTCAGCGGGTAGAGTTCTCGCCTGCTGTACTGGAGACCTGCCCATGCAAAAAAAAAAAACCTGTAGAGTAGTGTTTCAGTTTGCTAAAGCTGCCAGAATACAATATACTGGAAATGGGTTGACTTTTACAAAGGGGACTTATTAAATTACAAGATACAATTCTAAGGCCATGAAAATATCCAAACTAATCATTAACAAGAGGATACCTTCACTGAAGAAAGACAGATGGTGTCTGGGGTTCCTCTATCACATGGGAGGGCACATGGTGATGTCTGCTGGCCCTTCCCTCCTGGATTGGTTTCAAAATGGCCTTCTTAGCTCCTCAGCCTTCTGGTTTCTGCAGGGGCATTTTCTTTCTTTAGTTGTATATGCTTTTCTCCAAAATATCTCTCTTAAGAGGACTCCAGTAAGTGGATTGAGACTTGCCTTGAATGGGTGGGGTCATGTCTCCATGGAAACAACCTAATCAGAAGATCCCACTCACCCTGGCACCATGGAAAATTTCCTGGCCAGAGGTAGGAAAAGAAGTGTAATAAATTAGGTATCAGTCACTGGGAGAGTTTGAGTGGAGGTCAAAAGGCTTCTCTGGAGGCTGCTCTTGTACAAGCTTCAGCTAGATATTGCTACTTATCATTTGCCAAACCCAAACCAAAAACATTCCCACCAACCCTAAAGAAAACTTAGAGCTTTATCTGAGATCCTACAAAGTTTCCATGCACTATGATTACTTTCCAGAAACAACCTTCAGATGGATCCTAGGCCAGTTAAGTCCTGAAACTGGGAGGGGTCAGCCTCTCCAGAACATCAGATAGTTCCATCCCCCCATTCCATATTATTGATAGCCCTTTCCCATACGAAAAAGTTAGAACGGGCATAGCCCAAATACCCCTAAAGATTGGGAGAAAGATCAAAGAAGAAGGTGGGATTTAGCAAATGAGTATGACTGCTGGATCATTACATTGATGTTTCTTTTAATCTCCAGTTCTTTGGAGCAGTTGGAGGGAAAAACCTAAAATTGTGGAATTGTAACCCATACCAACTCTGAAATCTGTTCTACAAATAATTGTTGCAGTGTGCTTTGAAATGTATTGTGGGTTTTTTTTTGTACATATGTTATCTTTCACAATAAAAAATAAAAAAGCAAAATAAAGACTAGAACCAAAAATCCAACTCAACCAATAAAAATATTCTCTTTCAAATCTGGTTTTATTGTCCAGAACAGGCAAATCCATAGAGACAGAAAGTAGATTAGTCATTGCCTGGAGATGGGGAAGGAGGTGGAAAGGGAATGACTGCCAATGGGTATGGGGTTGCCTTTTGGAGAGATGAAAACGTTTTGGAATTAGATAATTGTGATTGTTACACGAGTTTGAGAATATATCTTTAAAGAGTGGATTTTATGGAATGTGAATTATAACTCAATTTAAAATTTGGTTTTGGGATCAGAATAGTTACATTATGTTAAATTCTAACAGCACTCTGGGCTCTGGCCCAATAGTCCATTCAGCAAAGGAAAGCGACTCCTCTAAAGGACCCCATCTGGGACACAAAGTCACTCTCCCGGTCTAACAATCCCTAAGAGATAGAGATGATTCTTGAAAAAGAAAAAAAGTTCCCACCAAATAATGGGTCTAGCCCCACAAGATTAGATACACAGCAGTTTCAAACCAGCACAGGTGTGGCTGGCAGGCTGGGAGCCCTTGGTCTGGAGCTGAAGCTGCCATGTTGAGGCAGAATTCTTCAGGAAACCTCAGGTTTTGCTCTTAAGGAACTTTCAAGGGATTGAATGAGGCCTACCTACCTAATTGAGGACAATCTCCAAGGTCAACTGATTACAGATAACCTACATCTGACTGATTGTAGATACAGATATCTACCAAACACCTTCGTAGTAACAACGCGATTTGTGTTTGATTGAATAATTAGGCACAGTAGCCTATCCTGGTTGACACACCAACCATCAGAGGGAGAATTGCAAGTAATTATGGCTGGAAGGAGAACGGAACAGCAAAACTGGCCACCATGCTTTGCAGTTCTTCCTACTAATGGGTGAAGTTGACTATGCCTCCCCATGCCTCAGCATGAATAGCTTTGTCAGACTCTTTACCTTCCCACCCTGTTACTGAAGGGATGACTGGAACACTCTCTGTTCAGAACTCTTCGCTGTGTCAACCCATTTGACCCCACAGCATCCCATGTCAGTAGGGACCATTGTTTTCCCTATTCACAGATAAGGAAACCAAAGGAGAAGAGATGGATTCATGTCCCTACGGCAGCAAGGCTGGTAAATGGTCTGCCAGTTTCTCACTCGGCCAGACTGCCCCACAGCTGCCCTCCCCATCCCCACCCGGCACTTCAGGTCCCCAGGTCCCACATAGGCCCCACACAGGCAGAGATTTTGCTCCCCTTAGCCTGGGGCAGGCGGGTGGACATGGGGTAATCAGGTAGCCTGCCGGTAGTTCTCCCACAAAAAGCAGCACTGCCCACTCCCAGCGGGGAGCCAGGCTAATGCTGCCCTTTTCCATGTGGGCTCTGATGATGGAGAGAGGCTGCAAGTGCAGCTCTGCCCTGTATTGTGGATCCTCTCACAGTCGGCATTTAACGGGGACAGCCATTGCTGTTGTTATTGCTGGTGGCACTATTTTGTATCACAGTCACTGGGCCTCTGGGCTCCTTAGATCGTCTACACACACGGGCAATTCCAGAGCAATGCTCTTTAGCCAAAAGGATGAATGGATCTGTCACATGTCCCTCTTGAGCCTCCTGCTCCATAGACACGGGCCAGCTCCAGTCTGAGGCCCCCAAGTCCATTTTAGCCTTTAGTCTACACTAGCAGCAGGTCCTACAGCTTGATCCACACCCCCTTTTTCCAAGACTTCCCTGGGCCTTCAGGGGTAAGATTTCCTTTTCACAATGAGTCTGTCTGTGACTCCATTACATTAAGAACAAAGTGATGAGGAAAGGGGGCATCCACTATAGGGACTTTGAGACCAGAAAGCCATGGGTAAAAATCCATGAGGCTCAGTTTCCACCTTTGCAAAGCAATAATGGCAGCAGCTCTGGTGTAGAATTAGGTGAGGGCTGAATGAGACCACAGGACAAAGAGCCTGGGAGAGGGATGCTCCTGGTCAGAATTGCTGCAGCAAACTTCCCCCAGCCCTATGACCTTGGACAGGTTGTCTCATCTCTCTGAGCCTCAGCTTCCTCATCTTTAAAATGGGTGAATAATACAATTTTCCTCATAGTTTTATTGAAAGGATGAGATGCAATAATCATATCCTCCTGATTCCTACATCTCTCACCTCGGTCCCTTTTGGACCACTATCTCCTTAGCCCCTTTTCTCAGGTCCCCAAGTATCAATTCTCAGCCTCCCCCACCCCCATCCTTGGGCTCCCCATGCTCTGAGTCTGGATGGAACAGGGACAAGTGTCTCAATAACTCTGTCACAAAACAGGTTAAGAGGGTCCATTGATTTGACACTTTATTAATTTCTCATAAAGCCAAACAGCCTGTGGTGGAAACAGGTGTCATCTCTCATTTATCTGACATTCTGTTTTAAATACCATCACCACCCAAAGGACTCCAGGCATTTAGAGAAACAATTTAACGATATGACTATTTCTTTCTGTGCACGTGGAATTATATTCTACTCTAGGGCCCTGTGCAGGTTGCAAATTTTATTTTTAAACCAAGGGTATCCCAGGTGTATGAGAGAGAGAGAGGAGATTGTGGCATATTAGGACACTTGGATGGGTGAGGGCAGGCTGGCATCCAGAGCCAGGAATTTCTTTAGACCTACAGAGTTGCCTGCCTGATAAAGTGACCAACAGTTCTTGTTTATTTGGCACTAAGAGGGTTTTCTGAGACCTGGGACTTTTAGGGCTAAAATTGGGAAAGTCCCAGGCAAATGGGGACAGTCGGTCCCCTAAAGGTAAAAACAAAAGCCCAGTTAAGACCATCGGGCTGAGTCAGCTGATATGGCCCAGCACTCTAGGGGTCTGCAGAGATAATGAGTAGGAAACTACAATATAAGTTTGACCATCAGCAGCCAGAATCTCCTGCTTGCTTATTCAAACCAGGTAATACTCTCAGGGCTTTGCTTTTATTTATGTATTCAATACTCTTAATATCCTTTAAGGTATAGCTGTTCCTGTGTAGCAGATGAAGAATTGAGGTACAGAGAGAAGAAGTAAACTGTCCAAAGTCCCAGTTGATAAGTGGCAGTGCTGGGATTTGAACCTATGCCATCTGGTCCCATCGTTTCATACTTACTGTGATACACTCCAGGTTCCCCAGCTGATCACACAAGTCCCTTCCTAATTGGGCCCAACCTCTCATGTATCAGTTAGCTCATGCTGCATAACAAACATGCCTAACTGTAGTGACTTAGAACAGCAAACATTTATTGTATCTCATGATTCTATGCTTTTGCTGGGCAGGTCTTCCTGTCTGGACAGTTCATCTAGGTGCGGATGGTGTCAGATGGCCTCACCTGTCTGGGCCTCAGCTGGAATAGCTGGGATGACTTAGATGGCTGGAGCCTCTCTTCAACATGGTGTCTCACCCTCCAAAAGGCAGTTCAGGCTTATCTACATGGTGGTGGCTTAGAGTTTCAGTAACAGAAAGGGGCTAATCCATGTCCACAAGCATTTTTCAAGTTCTGTTTGCAACAAATTTACTGGTATCTCTTTCTGTAAGTCACCAGGCTAAACCCAGACAGACTCCACCCCTGACCAGAGGAGCAGCAGATCACATGACAAAGGGCACACAAGCAGGGACAGGAGGAATTTGTGAGCATGAGCAAACTACCACACCATGTCTTCAACTTCACCTCTCACCAGCCTCCCTCCACCCCTCTGCTGCTGGGGTTCCTAGGAGACCTCTGACCCTCTCTCACCCCTGGGTACACACCACACTCAAATTGCTCTCCCTTCCAGGAATGCTTCTCCCTCAACTTCCCTGGCAGCTCTTTTGTCTCCTGCAAAACCCAGCTCAGGAGACACTGCCTTTGGGAAGCCTTCTCTGACTACCCAACCTAGCAGGCTAGAATAGTGCATCCCTTGCCTTCCCCCTGCATCACTTTCTCATCACTCTTACAGTACATATCATCTTGAGTAGTGTGTCCTCCTCCTGGGAGCCTCTGAAGTCAGAGAGCAGCCTCTTGGAATCCCACTGCCCAGAACGGAGGAGGAGCTCAGTAAATGCTTACAGAGGGAGGGTATGATGGAAAGTAGGATGAAAAGGTCAAGGTAATCAGAGGTCCTGGTCCTTGTCCTTGGGGACAGAAACAGATGGGGGATATGTCTAATAGGGTTTGATGGGTTTTGTTCAAGGTGTAGGTGCTAGAGATAGGGCAGCTAGTGAATTTCTTGTCCAGGGTCCTGAAGCCCCAGACAAGAGGCAATGGAGGATGAGAGGCAGGAACTCAGCGGAGCCTGTGGCAGGGTTAGAGGGACTCAGTGTGGAGAGAGGAGCTCCACTGGACACTGAATCTCCAGGGTTCAGGATGAGAGGGGTTGAGTATGAAAGCAGGAGATATTCTGAGTTGGGGAAGAGCTGCCTGGAGCAGGGGCATCAGAGAGTCCATGCAATTCTTCAGCTTATTACTGCCTGCATCTTAATGAGGGGCTATTAAAGCACTAAAATAGCAGTCATAATTCTCACCCTTTCTATCCCTCCAGTAACTTCCTACATGCACCCATTAGTGTGGGGGCGGGAGGGGCAGTGCTGCTGCTGCTCCGTCACCTTTAATAAGAGGAACCTGCATACCCAAACTAGCTGGCCTTCTCCTCCAACCAGTCACAGACCCGGGGCTGGGCCACCAGGGGTGAGTGGTGACAATCGCCCATGGGGTGTTCCAGAGACCTCAGAGAGAAGGCACATGTGTCTGCAAGAGGGAAGCAGGGAGCCGTGAGGGCAAGCACTGGCAATGCCCGTGCCAGCAGGGAAATTTACCCGAGAGACCCCAAGAATGGGCACGGCTGGTGCAAGTGTGAGCGCTGCGTGGGTGGCAATGCCCGGTCGCTCAGCCTGTCAGCACCGGTGAGTAATTAAAATCCTACAACAAACCTCATTATTTCTCCCAGGGCTGTGATGCCCTTTGGAAAAATGGATGTTTCCTGCCAGATCGTCCTTTGATGATCGGTTTGTCACAGGCTATTGTGTAAATCTGTGTTTAGCCCATTTTAAAAAATGTGACTTATACACTTGACTGGTTTTAATGCTTCTTTTCCAAACTCTCAAAATGTGGCTGCTATTAGGAGCCCAGAGGGGAACCATAGAAAACTGTGGGGAGAGCTGAGGGTGGGGTCGGGAGGGGACCGGCTGAGTCAGGCCTGTAGGCCCTGAGCCCCCTTGCTGCTAGGAGGGGAGCTGGGAACGTGGGGCCCTGGGAGCTGAGGGGCAGGGGTTGTGGGGTAACATGGTTGTGAACCAACCTGAGCATTGCCACCCAAGATTCTCTCCAGTCATGGTCCTTGAAGGAGAGAAACCGGGTTCCGCGAAGGGCCCAAGTTCAGGTTCATTCATTCCACTATGGCTCATTGAGGCCCTACTGTGTGCAGGTCCTGTGCAGACCCTGAGGGTGAGCAGTGAACAGACAAAGTCCCTGCCCCTGTCCTGGAGCGGGGAACCAGGGATAAACAGGTAGACAAATGCATCAGCAAGATGATTCAGACAGGGGTGGAGCTGGAAAGAACATAAAACCACACAATGCTACAGGATGGATGGGCAGTGACAACCTTAGACTGTGGAGACAGAGAGGGTCCCCTGAGAAGGGACCTTCTGGGCTAATACCTGAAGGATGAGAAGAAACAGACACTGGAGTATCAGAGGGAGCTGCCCTCCAGGAGGTGTGGGATTGGGGCAAATTCCTTGTGGGGGGAGAATGAGCCAACCTGGCAGGAGCAGATGCAGAGATGGGAGAGGGGCAGGGATGAGGGCGAGAGGGAGGCCCAGCCTAGGTCTCACTCAGGAGCTCACCTTTGGATGCTCTCTGCCCATCTCTGCTTGTGACTCTCACTCCGCAGGTCTCAATTAAAATGTCTCTTCCTCCAGGAAGCCTGCCGTGATGCCTCCAGACTAGTTTGAGTGTCGGGGGCATGTACTATTCACAGTCTTGACCCTTTGCGCTTTTCTGTGACATTCAAGGTGACTATAATCCTCATTCGACTTTTCTTCCTGCTCAACCCTAAGGGAGATGGGTCAGTCTCAGTGATGTGGCTTCCCCAGCAGCCAGCACACATATGGACCCCAGTGGATGCTTCTTACATTTTGTAAGGCAGTAAACTCTTTCTATTGTTTTAGGAAGGCTGGGCTGTGTTTTTTTGTTTACAGGAACTGAGAAGACCCCATTTGATATAGGTTTATACCTTTAAAAGTCTTCTTTCTCTTGTTTCCCATTCAACTCAGCTGTCTAATATATTTTATGCAATATTTCCGTATGCCAGGCCCCTCTACGTGTCCTCAGAACACAAAGATAGAAAACAGACCACTCCCAAACTTAAAGGCCCTGGAGCTCTCTGAGGGAAGAATCAGTAAACAAATGACAGGAGTCAAGCCCCAATGTTTCCTGTTGGAGCACTTAGCTCTTCCTGGTGGCAGCACGGAAGGCTTCAAGAAGGAGGGGACAACTGATCTAGTTGTTGGTGGGTGCTGAGAATTCTACTAGGTCAGAGGAAGGAAGTGCATTCCAGATAGAGTAGACAACGTGGCAAATGTCCAGATCAGGGAGTATGCATAATGTGTTGGGACAACATTTATTTTGGGCAGAGATGAGACTCCATGCAGGGGAGAGACCAGAAGCAAGTCTGGAAGTGCCCTGGAGATCGACAGGCAACAGACCTCAAATGCTGCGCTGAGGCTCTACCCAAACACAAGTACATAGGCAGTGAACAAATCACAGTCCTTGAGGGTGTTAGACCCGACATCTTCTAAAGTCCCTTCTGGCTCTAAAATGCTACAAGCCTGCAAAACCAGCTATGGCTATTGACTTTATTTGGGTGAAAGTTAACAGACTTGTTTGAATTGAGGTTCCTCAAATAGGTTCATGGCGTCTTTCAGCCCTGAGGGAATGTTCGTGGTGGGTCACAGAGACCCGAGCTGGTGGGGGAGTCCAGAGTCTTAGTAACTGTTTCAGTTTGCTAAAGCTGCCAGAATGCAATATGCCAAGGACAGGTTGGCTTTTTCAACGGAGATTTATTAGGCTACAAATTTACAGTTCTAAGCCCATAAAAATGTCCAAACTAAGGCATCAACAAGAGAACTTCAGTGCAGAAAGGCCAGTGGCATCCAGGGTTCCTCTGTCACATGGGAAAGCACACAGCGATGTCTGCTGACCCATCTCTCTTGGGTTGGTTTCGAAAATGCCTCTCTCAACTCCTCAGCCTTCTGGCTTCTCCTGGGGTGTTTTCTTTCTCTCTTAGCTTCTCTCAGTTCTGAGCTCTCCAAAATATCACTCCCTTAAAGGATTCCAGCAAGCGGATTAAGATCCAGCTTGAATGGGTGGGGTCACATCTCCATGGAAACAACATAATCAAAGGGTCCCACCCAACAATAAGTCTGCCCCCATAAGACTGGATGAAAAGAACATGGCTTTTCTGGGGTACATAGTTTCAAACCATCACAGAAACCAGGCCTCCATTCTGGGGGCCTCATATAGGAAGATGCAGCCAAGTGCCCCAATGAATCCTCCCAGGGATTGTCTCTCAACTTGGAGGTGCCAGCTGCACCCAGACCTCCACTGCTTCTGCTGGGAACTCTCACACAGCCCCCTCAGGAGCATCCCTGCAAGGCCAGTCCCCCCAAACAAGCCCCAAATGAAATCACACCTTTTTCCCTTCTCTTTTAGATACTTTACAGTCAGGTTTCCACTTTGGGACATAGCAGATGCTGGTCTCATCAAACTGGTAGAAACCAGCAGCTCTCACAGACTGTGATAGAGGCCTTTCGGGAAAAAATTTCAAGCCAAAAAAAAAAAAAAATTAAAGGTTGTTTGGCTTCGTAGATAGCAATGAATAATGGTGAAGGTCCCCGATTCCCCCAGCAAAGCAGAGCTTTGGAGATCTCTGGTAGAAGCAAATATTTTCTTGAAGATATTCAAGAAGAGGATCCTGAAACGTCCTCATGAAGTGGATTCTCTTACTGCAGCCCCGTCTGACAGATGAAGAAATCCAGGTGTAGATAAGCCATGCCCTTACCTGAGGCCTCTATTGGCAAGTGCCCCAAACCCTGGCCTATCAGACCCAGCCTGCAAGCTCCTCACCACTCTGTCCACCTGCCAGGAATCCAGGACCAGCAGAAGCCTGAGTTAGGGCCCCTGGACTGAGAGCTGTGTCCATGCAGCCTCCTTTTCTCTGGCTCTTTCCACATTTGAACACTCTAATAACATTCTGTGCTAGTTTGCAAGCTGCTGGAATGCAATATACCTGAACTAGAACGGTTTTTTAAAGGGGGAATTAAATAAGTTATAAGTTTACAGTTCTAAGCCTATGGAAATGTCCAAACTAAGGCCTCCAGGGAAAGAAACCTTAATTGAAGAAAAGCCGATGGGTCAGGAACACCTCTGTGGCTGGCATCTGCTGGTCCCTTGTTCCTGGGCTGCGTTGCCTTCAGCCTCTGTTCCTCTGGAGTTCCTTACTTTATTTCTTCAGGGCTGGCTTTCATCTCTTGGCTTCCCTTGGCTCTCTCCAGGCTCTGGCTTGCTTAACATTTCATGGTGCTGTCTGCTAGGCTCCAAGCATCTCCAAATATCTGTCCCTCTGTTCTCTGAAGCAACTGCTCTCCAAGTGTCTACATCTGTTCTCTTGGGCAGCTCTGAGGCTTCTGTCATTTCTGTCATTTTTGACTCTTTCCAAAATGTTTCTTCTTTTAAAGGATTCCAGTAAACTAATCAAGACCCACCTGGAAAGGGTGAAGTCACATCTCCATCTAATCAAAAGTTAACACCCACAATTGGGTGTGTTTTTATGGAGATAATCTAATCAAAAGATTCCAGCCTGTGTGATTGGATCAGAATTAGAAGGCATGGCTTCCTCCACAAGACTGATTCAGGATTAAAATATGTTTTTTCTGGGGTGCATAATATTTTCTAAACCAGCACATCCCACCCTCTGGACCCCCAAAATAGACACGTTTTTTCCATATACAAATTCATTCACTCATCACAATATCACAAAAGCCTTAAGCCATTTCAGTAACAATACAAATACAGTACCAAGTTAAAACCAGTACCATATCTCATCAAAGTCTGTTACAGGAATGGTCTGTTCTAAGGCAATGTTTTCCTTCTAGCTCTAGACCTGTGAAACTCAGAACAAGTTATTTGCTGCCAATATACAAAGGAGGGACAGTCACAGGATACATGTCTCCATTTCCATAGGGAGAAATTAGAAGGAACACAGGGGTCACCAGGCCCAAACAATGCCTGAAATCTGCAGGGCAAACTCCATTGGATTTCTAAGTCTGAGAGTCATTTATCCTTGGGGCCTTGAAAAACGGCAGTCTCATCCTTTCCGAGGGCCTATGCATCGGCCTTGCTGTCTCTTCAAATGCTGGGGTGAGTTGCAACATTGGGGTTCGTTGGCGGGACCACCTTTTTCTCAGCTTCATGGTCTCCATACATCAGGGCCATACCTGGGCTCTCTGCCATCTCTGAGGCACATACTAAACCCCTGCAGAACAATGGGGTAGCAGCCAGGCTTCCTACAATCCTGGTTCATGCACTCCACCCTCTCTAAGAGCTGGGACACAACTCTTCCGGAACAGTGAGATAGAAGACCCATTCTCCGCTTTGGGGGCAAACTCACCCTTTCTCTGTGCATGGATGGCTCTGCTTTCCTGGCCTGAGGTTTCTTAGTTCCAGATCTTACCCTCCATGGTTCTGCTTCTGGAGTTATTCATTTTGTCCTTTCCCTGTCCTTTTTAGTCCAGACCGGCAGTGGTTCCATTTGTACAGATCCCACAGCAGTTTGGTGGTTTTCTATGCAGTATGCTGGGATCATGCCCATCAGATGAAAGGACTTTCCACAGATCCTTTCTGGATAATTCCATCTCAAATCTTCACTTGTCCTGTAACGGTTGCCTGCTTCCACATTTGCTTAAATCCTCATGCTGGACACTATTCTCTAGGATCTCACTTCCTGGAAGCCCAGAATTTTCCTGACCATCAATTCCTGTTTTCTTTCTATTCAAAGTTCAATTCTCAACTTATTTCTTTCCTCTCAAATTTTACTATAAACTGCAAGGAGAAGCCAGACTGCATTTTCCACATTTAGTTTGGAAATTTCTTCTGCTAAATATCCAAGTTCATCACTCTCAAATTCTGCCTTCTATCTACAAAGAACACCTTCCTTCCAGTTTGGAATGGCACGTTCATTGTTTCTGTCTAAAGTCTCATCAGAGGTGTGTTTAGTGTCTGTATTTCTACAAACAGTCTCTTCAAAGCATTCTAGGCATTCTCTCTTAAGCTTGTCACTATTCCAGAATCTTTTCCTTATCCATTTAAATGGCCATTTCAACATGTTTGGGATTTGCACATTGCAACAGCATCTAACCTCTCTAGTACCGAAATCTGTGTTCTCTCTGTTGACTCTGAGGCTTCTGTAATTTCTGATTCTCTCCAAAATTTTTCCTCTTTTAAAGGATTCCAGTAATCTAAACAAGACCCACTGGGAATGGGTGGAGTCACATCTAATTGGGTGCATCAGATCTCCATGGAAATAATCTAATTGTGCTGGTTTGAAAGGATGTATGTCCCCTAGAAAAGCATGTTTTAATCCTAATCCCATTTTGTAAAGGAAGCCATTTCTTCTAATCCCTATTCAGTACTGTATGCTTGAAACTGTAATCAAATCATCTCCCTGGAGATCTGATGTAATCAAGAATGGTTGTTAAAATGGATTAGGTGACAACATGTCTCCACCTATTTGGGTGATTCAGAGAGAGCAGAGAAAGATGACATAACCACAAAGCAGAGAGTCGACAAGCCAGCAACCTTTGGAGATGAAGAAGGAAAATGCCTCCAAGAAGCTTCATGAAACCAGAAGCCAGGAGAAGAAGCTAGCAGATGATGCCATGTTCACCATGCGCCCTTCCAGATGAGAGAGGAACCCTCACCCTGTTCACCATGTGCCTTTCCTGATGAGAGAGAAACTGTGACTGTGTTCGCCATGTGCCTTCTCACCTGAGAGAGAAACCCTGAACTTCATCGGCCTTATTGAACCAAGGTATCTTTTCCCTGGATGCCTTAGATTGGACATTTCTATAGACTTGTTGTAATTGGGACATTTTCTTGGCCTTAGAAGTGTAAATTAGCAACTTATCAAATTCCCTTTTTAAAAGCCATTCCGTTTCTGGTATATTGCATTCTGGCAGCTAGCAAACTAGAACACTAATCAAAAGATTCCAACCTAAATTATTGAATCAGGATTAAAAGAAACAGCTGCTTTCACAAGATTGAATCCTGAATCAGGATGACAACATGGCTTTTCTGGGGTACATAATATTTTCAAACCAGCACATATGTCTTTTCCATATCCCATTTTCCTCAGGGGCTTTCTCTTTTGCTGTGCAGATGTGATTTAGCAAGCTAAGGTATATTGGCCAATGTTGATTCATGGAGTACCCACTTCCCAGAGGCATTTGGATTCAAAAAGAAGCCATGAGAAGACCAGTGCATAGGCCATGGACAGCAAACACCTCCTGTCAGGCAGATGAGGACACTGACCCTTAGAGATGAAACGTTTCATAGACACGTCTAACCCCAGCCCAGAAATCCCACCTCTGGGAATTAATCCTTAGAAATGATCAGAGATATACACAAAGATATAACATATAGGATGTTGTTTATAGTAACTCCAAACTGTAAATTCCACACATTACCAAAAGAGTTAAGAAAAGTTATTCATGGTACATCCTTACAATAGAAAACTAGGCAACAATTCCACAAATCAAAACAACTGAGTAGAAGATATTAAACAGCATAGGAAGGTGCTTATGACATAGTAAACAAGAAGATTATAGACTGAAACATATAGTTTGACTTTTTGTGTATATGAGTATCAACATGTAAAATAGATACATATGTGTACATTTACCAATGTCTGAACAGTTCAAAATTTGGTGGTGGAGTTATGAGTGACTTTTCTTTTTTTTTTTTCTTTTGTTTGTCTGTGTTTTCTACAATGAACGTGCATATTTTTTTCTGAAATAGAAAATATATTCTTAAAATGGAAGGTTTGGAAGTTATCATTCTAGTACCCATAAGACTAGATAATGCCTTTACAAACAAGGGAATTCTGACTTTCTGTCATTAGGTTTTAGTAGCCATGAGTGCCTGCAATGGGCCCAAGATTATTTGGGTAAGGTCAGGGTGACTTTTGCCTTGGCGATCCCTGTGGATTCTATTTTTTTTCTATTTTAAAAGTGTTTTATATTTCAGCTTTCCAATGTATAATTCCAATCAAGTTTTGCCTTCCTGAGGAAACAAAGGATCCCCTTGATTGGATTTGAGTCCTGGGGAAATGGTTCAACAACAATGCATTCATCAGCTGTAGCAGCTATGGCTTTGTAATAACCACAAAATCTGTGTAACATACCATAAAGAGTAGGTATTTCTGACACATGCAGACATCGGTGGCTCTAAGGTGCAGCCTGGAGTTGGCGTGCCGCCTGCCTGGGTTCTCATGACAGTGGCAGAGGGCATGAGGAGAAAACGCACTGTGGCTTGAAGCCTCAGCTCAGAACTGGCAGCTGCTGCTACTGCCAGCCTTCCATCAGCCAGCAGAAGTCCAGACGCTGTGAGCATCTCTCTGTCATCTACATGAGGAACTGAGCAGTCGCGTGACAAAGGGCGTGGGTACAGGGCAGGATGAAGTATCAGGACAGTACTTTACCCCAGCCCCAGGCATCCACAAACAACCATTGTGGTCAGCTCATGATGTAAGATAGTTGAACATACCCTCAACACTTAAAAAATAACATTGTTCCTCTGCTGATTCTAAAAGCAATAAAAACTCACAGTGTATAAGTGAGAAGAGGAAAATTAAAATCAATATAATTCCATTCCCTCAGACAGCCCCTATTAGGATTTTGCTGCATTTCCTTCCAGTACGTACATCACTTTACACACTCAACTATATATAAGCATGTATTTATATATAACGAACGTGGGATCATACTTTAGTTCGTTTTGTAGGGTGCCTTTTTTACTTAATCTCATGTTGTGAGTTTTTTCTTGCATAAGTATTCTATTAAATATAGCCTTTTCTGTGGCTGTCCAATATTTTAACTTATCTAGATCTGTACTCTCTGAATATGGTAGCTGCTAAGCCACATATGACTATTGAGCATTTGAAATGTGGCAGTTCTGAATTGAAGTGTGTGTGTAAAACACACACCAGATTATGCAGACTTGGTACCACGCCCCCCAAAAAACAAGAATGTCAAAAATCTCATTAATAATTTTTTATATTGATTATATGTTGAAATAATATTTTGGATGTATTAGATTAAACAATAATAATTTCACCTGTTTCTTTTTACTTTTAAATATGCCTACTAGAAAATTAAAAATTACATGTGTGGCTTACACGTGTGATTGCTTTGAATTATATTTCATTTCAGTGGAGCTAATAGAGTTAGTCTTCTGTGGATGGATATGTAAACTCTTTAGGATTTTATTCCATTATAAGCAATGCTGCAATGAACATGTGATCCACAGCCGACATTAATTAAGCTTTCATTTATTAAGGCCTGTCTCTGTGCAAAGCACTTTCTATGCATGGCCTAATGTACACCTGAAGTTTCCCTTTCAGGTGGGTAATATTACTGTCCCCATTTACAGATGGGAAAACCAGGCTCAGAGACACTTAGGAACTTGCTCAGGGTCACACAGCAGCTATTTAATGGACAACATCAAGATGAAATCCCAAACCTGTTTGATTCCCATTAGGCTAAACTCCTTTTTCATGTACCTTGCCAATAATTCCCTTGGGACAGACTTCTAGGAGAGGGAGTAGTTTGTAAATGGGTTTGTGCATTTTAAGGTTCTTGAGGCCTAACGCCAAGACACCTATCAGAAAAGGTGTCAGTTCAAGCTACAAGCAACAGTTTAATAATTCAGGAAATATCTTTGGAGTATTTACTGTGAGCTGGGCACTGTTCTAAGGCTAGGCAAGGCAGATGTAACCCTGTGAGGCAAAGACGGTACCAAGGAGGAGTGAGGAAGCATTATACTTTCAGATGGATAAAAATGTTCATTGTGAAGTAAACACAGTGGAGGGGAGGAGCAGCAACTGGGGAGGGACGGGATGGCAGAGAGCCTCACTTTAGGTAGGGTTATCCTGGAGGGCTTCTCAGAGGAGGTGACTTTGAGCTCAGCCTCAAATGACCAAAAAGGTAAATTCAGGGAAGGTATTTTCGCAGAAGATGTAAGGTTGCCAGGGTGGGACTGAGGTCAGCATATTCCAGGAACGAAGGGAAGGCTGGCATGTCTGCGTCATGGTGAGTGTATGTGGGGGAGTATGGGCCAAGGAGTCAGAGAAGTGGTTTCAGGGGGGCCTTGGGAATCAATGGAGGAGATTAAATTTGATTTTAAGTGCAGTAGGAAGCCCTCTATGGCAGCAGGTCCAGGTTTCATGGGTTTGAGAAAGTATTTAGCTTGGGGAGGGGAGTGTCTTCTTTAAGAAAAGACCCTAGAATTGGGAATCAAAATAAGCTATGTAATACAATATTTATTTAGAATGAGAAAATAAATCACAATAAATTACAGATTTTAAAAAGCTGAAATATATTAAAAAACTCACAAAATCAAGAAAAATAACACTATATTTTTAAATTAGCCTCCTGATATATCTCCATAGTACTTTTTTCCCCATTTATTTTTGGGCTGCCTCTTCTTAAATTACATCTTCTATAGCAATGGTTTTGTAATATTGTTTTCTGGCGAGATAATGGAAAGATAATTTAGCCTTTCCTCTAGCAGGATTTGATAGAAATTGTTTTTCATTATTGATGGCTTAGAAATATTTTATTTTCATCATCACAATTCGTTATCAATAATGCTCTGTAAATTTTTAGGAATGCTGTCAAATTTGGAAAAAACCTCTGTTAAGGTTTGTTCTTATAGGAACTGTAAGATTCCAGGTCCTTTCAAAATTTGATCAACCATGAACCCCAATTAATCCTTGAATTGATCATGCTCATTAACCACATTTCTGGGGTGTCCCAGGGCCTTGGGAGGAGACCAGGGGTGTGACAGGCCCTGAAGCTAAAGCCACATTAGTGTCCTGGTAAACCTACCTCTAACTGGAGGGGATTCTGCAGGGAAGGGGAGTGGTCTGGCCACTCTCGCTGCTGAATGCAGAGAACGGGCTACAGGGGGCAGGGGAGAAAGCTCAGCTGGGCTGTCCAGAAAGAGGTGGTGGTGCGTGGGTTGGGATGGTGGGCATGGGGGCGGGTAGGCGGACAGATTGCGGGATGTTCTGAATGTGCAGACCTGAGGTTGGAGGACAGAGGTCTCAGGAATGACCCGAATGTATCCGAGTGTCTACCATAGCCCAGCCCAGGTTTGACGGCTGCTTGGTTGTTGTCTTTCTTCTCTGTCATGCCCCCCATCACCTCCTTTGCTGCCTGAGCCCTTCTCGCATAACTAGAACTAGAACCTCACCCCCAGAGAAGAGTGAGAACGGATGGAGCAGTCACCGGCCCTGTGACGCCATGAGGAATCAAGGGCTTTAATTAGGCTTCCAGCATCTCAGGGCAGGTTGGGGCTCCTAATGAGCTGGAGTGAGGTTCAAGGAGAGAGCCAGGGCTGCGTGTGTGCAGAGCAGAGAACCTCATTCTACACGGCGAGGGGGATGAGGGCTGATGAAATAACCCACAACGGTCAGTTGCCACTCCTATGGCTGCAGGCTGGCAGCTGGAAGCCTAAGCAATCTGGAAATGGACCTGTTCGTGGCAGAGAAATTCCATCTCTGGTTGCACAGGGAATAAAGATTTCCATTAGGTTGATTGCCATTGTTTGCAGTAGGAACAAGAGCTTTGCACAGTTGATGGAGTGGATGTGTCAATGTCTTAGAGCTGGGATTAAGGGCAGGAGTGAGAAGTGCCTGCTAGAGGCCTCTGCCAGCTCTGATTTTGCTGCTGTTTCCTCCAGGGACTCCAGCCAGGAGCTGACCCCTGTTCCCATCTTCCAGGGAGAGTCCAGGCAGACACGGGCCCAGGGATGGGAGAGGACCTGAGTGGGGTCATCTACCCTGAGCTATCCGGATAATGTTAAAGTTGCTATGGTTATTGATAGAGGGTGGAAACTCACTGAAAACAGCAAAAACATCACGAAAAAAGAAGTAGAGAAAATCTTTATCTTCCGTTTCCTTTTCATTTTTTTGAAAGGAAATGACTGTAGTGAAACAGCATCCTGCTGCTGAATGTCTGAAATATAGTCATGTAAAAAGCTGAGGGTGGGTTCTGAAGACAGGCTCTGACCCCTGCAGGACCCAGGTGTCTGCACATTCATGCATTCATTCATTCAACAAACATTTATTGAGGGCCTAACCTGTGGCAGGCTCTCTTCTCAGCTCTAGTGATATTGCATTAGACAAAATAATTTTCCTGTCCTTACTTCCTTAAGGGGCTTACAGTTTGAGAGAAAGGGAGATATAAACAAACATAACAAATAAATAAACTTTATAATACATAGAAGTTGGTGAGCATGATGGAAAAAGAAAGAGTAAACCAAGCTCAGAGGGGTTGGGAGCACAGAGAGCAAAATGCAGTATGAAATAACATAGCCAAAGTAGGCCTCGCTGAGAAGGTGACATTTATGGAAAGGCTTAAAAAGGTAAGTGATTTAGCCATGCAGATGGGGGAAGTGCCTTCTGGACAGCACAAGAAAAAAAAAAAAAGCTGGTGCAAAGGCTCTAGGGCAAGTGCATTCCTGGAGCTTTCAAGGAAAAGCATGATGGCCTGCTTGGATGGAGTGGAGGGAGCAAGGGAGAAGAGCTGGGGAGTGAGAGTGGGAGAGGTGGGCGTGGAGGTTTGAGTGATGAGGGCACAGAAAGCACAGGGCTTCAAAGACCTGAGTGAAACCGGGAGCCCTCACAGGATTCTGATGCCAGGGAGTTGCATGGTCTGACTCACGGTGAGCAGGACCCCTGCCTACGTTGTGCAGCGTGTAGGGGCAGGGGCCAAGGAGGCAATGGAGGAACCCACTAGACAGTCGTTGCAATTATCCAGGTGTGAGATGGTGGTGGCGTAGAGCAGGGCGAAGCAGTGCAGGTGGGGAAAAGGGACAGGTTCTGGGCATGAGTTGAAAAAGAGCCAGAAGGATTTGCTAATGGATTCAGTGTGGGATGTGAGAGAAATACAAGAGTCCTAGATGTCAAATAAAAGACCAATTTTAGGAATTTAGAAGAGAGAAAACATCTATTTATCAAAAGAAGGCAACTTGCATATTGGGAAACACTCAGTGCCTGGACAAAAGTGCTCCGTTTTCCTCAGAGAAAGAGGCAGCTTATATAGTAAATGGGATGAGGTTACACAAACAAATATGATTGGCTAAGAAAATGCAATAAGGGAAACGAGTCTTGTGTGAGGATGGAATGCTAACTAACAAAACTTATTTACTTCTGGCAAAAGTCCTGGTTGGGGGGAAATCAGAACCCAGGTTTAAATGTCCCAGCAGTTGTGCAAGCTCAGAGAGTCTCACATGGCTTGTCTCACAGACAATAAAGGCACGTGTGGGTGATTTTAGGATGTACAAACAAGTTGGCTTTGACTTTAGTCATGTGTAGATAAGTCGACCTTTGCTTTAAACATGTTTGAACATGATGCTTCCAGGCCCTTAACAATTCACTGAACAGAAATGACTCCAAAGTTTGCCCCATATACTGTAAGGATTGAACTGTCATTAAATGATATGTGGAGACTAAAATCTGCATGTCAAAGTCCTTAAAAGCATCTTTTGAGTGGGGCAAGGAGGGGTGAGCGCATGGACTGGCTAAAGGGGCCCAGTGCCCCAAGTCAGCATGACACGGGACATTGGCCATGCAGACCCCATCCCCACTGGCATGGTCCACCCCTGTTCTCCTGGATACAAGCAAGAGGAAGAGGCTGGAGAGAAAGAGGAGGTAGGTCCCCAGCCACAGCCAAGGACAGCCTGCAACCTAAGGTGATTTGCAGAGTCATGCTGAATTACTGACTGCTGAAAACTGAGGGGGCATGACCTCTTCTGCCTTTGTCAAAGGAAATTATACATTTAGGGTGAGGACATTTGTGATGACAAGCCCAAATGGACACTAAGGACCTCCCTGGACCTTGAACATTCTGCTGCCACAAACAGTCAGCCCCATTTGGAAATGAATAATAACCAGCAAATACTGAACACAAGGACCTACACTCAGAGACAGTCCCTACAAAGGAAATAGAAATGAGAAGAAAGGAACATAATCAAAAGGTAGATGAAGAACTTATCTCGGGAGAGGAAATACCCAAGAGCCAAATGAAAAGTTCAGATCAGAGAGCAGGATGACTAAACACAAAACAAAAGAAACTCAAGGACTCAAAGAGGAGCTACTGATGAGAGTTACAAAAAAAGAGAGAGATGAAAAATGAGCTAGTCTATCTAAATAAAGAAATGAAAGAAATTAATGACAACAGTACAGAAATGAATGCTCTAAAAATTCAGTAAAAATAAGCCTGAAGAGAAATTCCATTCGGGACACAGAAAATCAGCTTCAGGAAATCTCCCTAAACAAAACAGACAAGAACAAAGTCAGAAAAATGAAAATAGAAACTCCTTGCCCCACCCTGCATGAATGGGTCCAGCACAACTCCTGGGGCAGGGTGGGTGTGGAGGGCTCTCATGTACAGTCAAGTCAAGCCAGGCTGTGGAGAGCTGGGGCAGTGGTTGTGGCAACAGTACAATGACCACACTCAGGGCCTTCAGCTATGGTGGTCCAGTTTACTTCAATAACATTAACTTCCTACTTACAGTACCACAACCGCTGTCAGAGTATTTCATGAGAGCAGAGGCACCTGGTGGAGAGCTGTATCATGGGGAAAGCAGAAGCCTGTTGCCTAGGAATTCCCATGTCTTAATTCAGTTGCTGAACCAGTGAAGTTATTAAAGGTGAGTGCAGAAAGAAAGGGTAAATTTTGTTTATTGATCTCTTTGTAAGACAATCCAGTTGAGGTACAGTCATCATGGATGAGTAGATGAGCCAACAGCAGGTATGAGACAATCAGAGCACTATTCAGTCTGAAACACGAGCCAAATGAAGATGCTTGAGGGAAGCATTTTCCAGGCACACAAAGAAGAAATTCATCACACTGCTATCTCATTCCGTGAGACCTGAAGGCATTATACGAAGGAGTTCTTATCACTCCTCAGAAGTAGTTCTGAGGAGCTGCTCCAGATACTTTATGAACAATATTATTTTCTTTGGTTGATCGTGGAGCTTTATAAGAAAAGTAACCCCTCAGGTCTTAAGACTTCAAGAAGATACAGGTCATACATTTATCCTCACTATTTTCAATTAGCAATATTGTAACTACTAAGGTCACAATAAAATATAATAAAATGTAATAGACATAAAAAACTATATATATATATATAAATTGAACAATTAATTGAAGCTTTAAAATCATATATGAAATGTTTTAATCTAAGATGTATAATAAAATACGTTGTTGACTATAAGAAAAAAAATGAATATAGAGAGGATGATAGACATGGAAAACAGACCAAGAAAACCTGATATATATACAAACCTGTATACATACACACATACACATTTACTGCTACTGAAGAAAAGAACACAATGACTGGGGCAAAGTAGTATTTGAAAGACTCCATGATGTTCCACCAAGTCACTCACTAGGCACCTGCTATATACAATTTAGGCACTGGGTTTGAAGCTGAAAGTACAACTAACATGTGGTCCCTTCTCTCCAGGAGCTCTCAACCCCTAAGGGCTACAGGCAGGCTGATGACTAAAAGACAATGGATACACACTAGTAAAAAGTTTCACCCTGGGTTCTATGGGGGTGGGAGGGTAGACCATAACTCACCATGATATGTGTCAGATACTGTGCTTGGACTCATAGGAAGCCTGAAGGTCATTGCTATAGTTGAGAATGACTTGTCCAGGGTCACATGACCAGCAAATGATAGAACCAGAATTTGAAGCCAGGTTTGCCTAGATCCAAGTTCATCCTGTTTCTCTTTGAACAAGTTGCCTCCAGCCTTACATCACCTGAAAGACATCCATCACCTCTGTAAGAAAAGTACCAGTGACTATAAGTCCATTTATCTTTTCCGAAAGGCTAATTAGAAGGGATCTGGGTTTGGCTGGAGTGCATGACTGAGAATCTGTAGGGCAACCACAGGTTTGTGTAAAGAGCTTTTCTGGTCATGGTTTCAGACCTAGGAAGATGGGGCTTCTAAGAAGAGCAGCAAGCCAGTCCATCAAGCAAAATCACGCTCCACGGCCAAGGCTATTTGCAAGGTGAACAGTGGAGATCCATCAAACCACAGGCTGGTGTCCAGGATGTGCTAAGAATTCAGGATCATGAGACAATTGGAGATGCCAGCAGTGAGAAGGAACAAGTGCCTGAGGGAAGAGGGAAAAATAAGACTCCAGAGAAAAAAGCATTCTGAAGACCGTTCGGTACGAAAAAAAAGAGAAATGCAGACTGCTTGCCTTTGCTTTCAGGTTGGCCTGGGGTGGGTTGGCCAGACCCTCTACTGTGGACATAACATAGGCAACTCTGGGTAAAGTTGATGGTGCTGGAGCCTCATGTGCCCGTGTAGAGTTGTAACACCTAATGTTTCTTGAGTCAGAAAACTGTGCCCTGGGGGAGCTTGCCTAAGGTGTCTCTAAGGCCTTGCATTATTTTAATAAAAAAAAAAACAGCAAAAAGAGCACTTATCTTTTAGAAATATTGTGGTCTTCCTTACTTCCACTGCCTTGTACCTGTTGCCTGTAATCTTTTTTTTTTAATTTGCATATGGGCAGGAGGCACCAGGGATCGAACTCCAGACCTCCAGCACGGCAGGTCGGAGCTCTGCCTGCTGAGCCACGGCAGCCACCCTGTTGCCTGTAATCTTGACTTACAAGTTCTTAAGTGTCCATGCCCATAACCCTGAATCCCAGATTTGACAGTAGGTCAAGGAGAAGGGACTGTGGAACCAACCTTGGGGGTATTTCAGAGAAGAGGCAGTGAAGGAAGCAAAGGGACAGGAACAGAGTGGACAGAGGAGAAGGGGAGCACCAGGAGGTACAGGGTCTCAGGGCCAGGGAGAAGGTTGGGTGTGGAGGGAGGTCAGGAGAGCAGGCCAAGGCAAGGATTTGTTGATGAGGAGTCACCATGGGACCAGCAAGGTAATTTGTATAGGGTTAGGGAGCAGATAGTTCATGGACAAGCACAACTTCCTGGAAGCCCAGGCCCCAACATTCCTCCATCGGCCCACCGATTCTCCACACCCGCATGTCTCAGGTGGCCTCTGCAGCAGGACAACCTGGCTCCATTCCCTTCATTGCCCGGCCTTCTTACCACCAAACCCGATCCTAGTTTTATTTTTTCAAGACACTAAGGAGTCTTTAATATGCATTTCACCAAAATTCCCCCATTTTTGGGATTTACTGGCTATTATGTGCCGTTCACATTTTCCTTCTATCATTTGCCTCCTAAAATGTCAAGATGCTCTATTTTTTTTTTTTTTGAAGTATTGAATGGAGACAAGGTGCATAAGAGTATAGTTTTATCCTATTTAAGGGAAACCTGGAGCAAATGGGAGTAAACAGACCCATTGGAGTTCATCCTGTCATCTCTCTTCCCCTCCGGGCTCCTGCCTCCTGCTCCCCCTTTCCACCTCCTCTCAGTTGCCCTGGGAGCCCAGACCTGGGGGGATAGTGTCTGCCAGGGCCCTTGCCAACGTCTGCCTTCCAGAAATCCTGAGGGCACGTCTCAGATGGCTGGGGAGGGGCATGGCCAGTGAAGTAGTTGCCCCAAGAGGTAGGCAGAGGCCCCAGAGGACCCTCCAGGGTTGGGAGTCAGGAAACAGATTGAGAACACGGGGCTTCCAACCCAGAGGGGAGACCCAGAGTTGGGGCCCAGCCTGCGGCCTCTGCTTATCTCCTCTGCATCCAGGAACAGGTGTCCGGGAGAGGCTGGGCCCGGCCATGCCCTCACCCCTGAATTGGGGGTCAGGAAGTCCCCGCCCCCAGGGGCTCACCCCCAGACCCTGCTGGACCTTGGACCCAGTCCTGGCCCATGGAGACGCAGGCAGCTGGATTAGGCCGAGGAATCCTCTCTTCTCCCTCCAGAGCTGGGCGAGCCTTGAAGCGTCATTAATCCCACCTGCTCACCCAGACGGGAAATCAAGACCCGGGAGGGGAGGGGTCTCGTGACCAGTTAGTACGGCTTTCCATTATTCCTCTTTGGTGGTTAGTGGGTCTGAGACTCTGTAGTTTAGCCTTTTGACATGAATGGTGTATTCCCCAATTCTGAAGCACATTTTAACCTTTTTAAAACAAGATGCAGCTTTCAGTTGATCTAAATTTTTAATTTAATCTTTCATTTTTACTTTCTTTCCCCCTCAGTTATCAAATTCTTTGTGTCTCTTCTGACAGATGGCATCTTAGAATAAAGCATATGGGTTAATGGTGAAAAGCAAGGCTAGTGTTAATCACTATTATCCGAGCTGGTTTCTGTGTTCCCGCCTCTGGAACCAGGAGCACATCTAATGGGTTTTCTTATCCAATCCCCCAGCAGCCCTGTGAGGTGGGAACTAGCATAGGCCCATTTCACACCTGAGCAAACCGAGGCCCTGAGAGGTGGGTCACTAGTCATACAGTCAGTGGTGGAGTTGAGGCTCTGTCCAAACCCCAGACCACGTGGTTCCAGCGCCCGCACTGCACACGTTACACTTGACTGCCTCATTTCTTCCCTCCCTCACTCATCCCCACTGGGACCCGGAACTGCCCAAATGAAAGTCCCGGGCCTGCCCTTAAGGAGTTGACATCAAGTGGGGGACATCAGAGCCCCTCTTTCTGCCGCCAACTTGGTGTGACCTTAGAACAAGCTCCCTTTCCCTTTCTGGATGGGGGGGACCTGATCTGCAGGATGAGGGGCCGCAACCCTCAGAGCCAGGCCCAGCCCACCAGGGGCAGCAGCTGCAGCTTTTCTCCTTCGTGGTTTCCTGGAAAGCCCCATGGTCCGGTGACAGGCTCGGAGACAACGACGTGCTTTCCTTATTATGCCCACTGTGCCCAGATCCAGCACTGCTCTTTAAGGATGGGGTTTCTGTTCTCTGGGAATTCCAGTCCTCCCCTGCTGCGTCCTTAGCCACTTAGGCTGGGCAGAGCCCCCCACCCTGGGCAGGAACACTGAACTACCCTCTACCATTGCAAACTCCAGCTCGTGCAAATAGGTGTTAACTCACTGCCGGTGGCCCAGGGCCCCTGTAACAGGTAACTTGCACATAATTGGAAATATCGTTAAAGCCCTATTGATGGTTTTCCTCCCTATTGCTCTGTGACAAATTTGAAACAGTAAAGGATATTGACTTTCCGTGACTGAGCAGGCAGGGAAGAATTGGGGGAACTGGCCTGTAGGGTGGTAACTCAGGGCAAGGGGGCTGGATTTAAAGTGAAATTATAGTTACCGTTTTCCTGGTAGAACTTCCTGTGTTCCACCATGACAGACTGTTCTCTGAGTAACAGCAGATTCGTATTTCCTTAGAACACCTTAGTCGATGGATCAATCAATGATGCTTCTTGGTCTATGTGGGCAGATGAGCCTGGTGAAAAACCTGCAAAAAAAAAAAAAAAAAAAAAAGCTAAAATTAGGCAGCCGCCAACAGACACTGTATATGCAAGCATAATGCATTGATTTCCAAAATTATGCTGAAGCCAAATGAATTTAATTGCCTCCTTGTTTGGTCTTTTTGAAAAATGGACCTCCTATAATAAAGTGGTTCTTTCTCTGGGGAAATGGACTATCTGAAGGTAAGCTCAGTCTTTGGCAGAGTGTGTATGCAGGGGCTGGGGCCCAGCAGAGCATGGGAGAGCCTGCTCTGTGGTTAATTAGAGGTGGGACCCTGGGCCAGTCATTTCACCTCTGAAGGTCTCAGTTTTCTCACCTGTTAGTAATACAAAAGAATTGTAATAAAAATTAAATGGCGTAAAGCTTGTAAGTGTTTAACAAATGCCTAGCACACTAACCATCATCCCCATTGTAGAGATAAGAAAAGTGAGGCTCAGGGAGGACAGTAACTGGACCTATAGTCCCATGACCAGTTGGTGGCAGAACTGGTCTGAAGTCCAAGTCCCTGACCCCCAACTTCCTCACTTCAGCGATGCTAACATAGGAACCCACTCTTACCCTTCCCGTGTGCTTCTTTGTCTGTACCGCGGGTGCCATCTTAGGTACCCATCTCACCATCAGACCGGAGGCCCTGAGGGTCTACACTCTGATTTGTACCCATTCACGGGTTTTCCCACCAGCTCAGGACCTAAGGGTCCTCCAATTATCTGATGCTGAATAAAGGAGAGAAGAAGGTTGTTGAGGCCCAGAGTCCTGCCTCATCAGCCCTTGATTGATGAAACCTGATGATGCCTGGGGCTGTTCCTCTGTGAAGAGCTGGAGGAGACATCAGGGAAGGCAGGGAGCTCCCCTGGGCCCATAGCTCTCATGGATTGGCCAAGGCCACCACTGGTAAGCTGGGTTCCGTGTGGCCATCTGCACCAGCTAAGCTGCCCAAACTCAGTTCTTGGACATCGAAGCCCACAGTTAAATGCTCCTAAAGCCCCAACAAAGAACAGGACAGACACATCAGCTGTGCCACCCATCTTGATCCCCCAATACCAACCCCATTAGTTCTTTAACATCCACACAGGCCACAGACTGGACCCCAAATCACAGTGGTTATGAATTACTGACCCCTTTGAATACTCTTGTATTCTCGGCAAACACAGCCATGACAAAGCAGAGATCTCGCTGTCTCCTATGTGCTCCTTTCCAAATCAATAGAGTTGGAGGGAAGGAAACCAGGGGGACTAGAGCATTTCGGTGAGGACCCTGGGCAGGGGGCAGATGGATCAGGCCTGGCTCTCACACAGGCTGCATTCACACGAGGGTCGATGAACGCCTCTGGCCAGGCAGAACTTGACAAAGGTCTTTGTTAAAGGTCCATTGGATGGGCACTGACCAGTGGGATTCGGGCGGTCCGGGAAGGCCTGTGCAGGCTGTCCATGCCCCAGGGACTAATCCCCAGCAGACCCGGGTTTGAATCCGGCTCTGCCTGTGTCTTGTCACTCCTCAGAGGCTCAGTCCTCCCCGTGGACCAATGTGGATGGGCTGGGGTGGGGCTGGGAAGAGCCGGGCCTCCCAAGGGTCTGGAAAGCCCCACTAAAGGAATTGGTCTTTGCTTCAGGAGCAATGGGAGCCACTGACTGTTTTAAACAGCTGGAGGACAGGGTGGTTTTGCATTTCAAACAGATCCCTCAGCAGAAACTTTATCTCTCCATCTCTGTCGGCTGTGAAGATAAAATGGTAAGATGCTGCTGAAAAGCCCAGGCCAGTGATGGCACAGAACTAGCTGTTTCCCAGGAAATGGCAGCAAATATCATCCAGATGGAGGCGAATAGAGTGAGAACCAGGACAGCGGCCAGACGCCCTGCCCGACCCGCCTGTCCTAGCGACAGCCCCTCCCGCGTGCCAGCACCGAACGGATTGCTGAGCCCGGTGCACACATCTCCTCCCTGCGTCCTCACAGCACCCGGCCAGGGGGAAGCTGAAGCTCAGGGAGGAACCCTAGAATGGGAGAGACCTTAGAGACCACCCCCATTTCACAGAGGGGGAAACTGAGGCCCAGAGGAAGGCAGTGGCTTCTCTGTAGGGAGCTATCCAGTTCTATTCTGTTCAAGAAACACCTAATAAGAACCAACTTAATACCAGGTGCTGAAGACATAGAAATATCTGAGCGGCTGCCAGTCTCCTGGGGAAGCATTCCTAATGTAAATTATGTTTTGATGTTTACTGTGAAATGGGCAAGAATGGAAGCGAGTACATGGTGCAGTCACAGTGTAGAGGAGGAAGGCAGGGGCTCCATGTAGGTTGAGCTGGTCAGGAAAGGCTTCTGGTAGGAGGTGGCATAGCCAGTTCAGATCCCCACCCTGCAGATCCAGGGCTCTTTCTGCTTCCTTCCAGCCATCTCTGAGTTGGCAGGTGGTGGTGGTGAACTTACTGGGACATTTTCCTGAGGGAAGGGATGGGTTTCGCCCAGGTGGGCTGAAGGAGGGGAGCAACTATCCCACCCCTCTCCTCCTCCTCTGCTGAGCCCACCTCCATCCCAGCCCTCTGCCTTCCGCCACCCCTATCATATCAAAGCCGAGGTTTTGCCACCTGGACACTTTGGCAGCATAGGAACACTGCTTTAAACAGCTGGAGGACAGGGTGGTTTTGCATTTCAAACAGATCCCTCAGCAGAAACTTTATCTCTCCATCTCTGTGGGCTGTGAAGATAAAATGGTAAGATGCTGCTGAAAAGCCCAGGCCAGTGATGGCACAGAACTAGCTGTTTTGCCACCTGGGCGAAACCCATCCCTTCCCCCCTGAATGGAGGAACCATTCCTCCATTAGCCTGCTCCTTGCCCCACCTGAGGCAATGGCATTTATCCATGGATTCATTCATTCATTCATTCAATATGCATGCATTGCACCAGGCTCCATGCTGGGCACAGGAATGGGGCGATGGAGAAAGCCTCAGCCCTTGGGAACTCACAGCTGAATGGGTGGAATGGGTCTTAAAGAGTTGCACTAACACAAGTGATATTCCAACAATGACCTATAATTCTAAGGAGATCCTCTGGAGCCTTGAGATACCTCCATAGACACAGAATGCTGAGAGAAACAGTCAGGGAATGGGATGAGATGATGGGGTGAAGACCTGCAGGAGACACAAACACGACTGAGGTAAGTGATGGGGAGCACCTAGGGCAGAGGGGGAGCACCCAGGGCAGAGGGGGAGCACCCAGGGCAGAGAGGGAGCATCCAGGGGGACAGAAGCGCATAGGACAAGGAGGCAGCACGGTGGGTTGGAAAGGAACAGGGCCTCCAGGCCACAACCAGGCTCATTCCATCTATCCCAAGAGTAATCAGGAGCTACAGGAGGGTTTTAAGTAGCATCGTGTAGTCAGTTCTGCCCTTTAAACAAATCACATGGAAGCTGGATCTCCCCAAAACCAACATCTGCCCTCAGAGAGAGTCTTCCCCACACATCAGAACACTGAAGGGAATGAGACTAACTGAGCCCCAGCTGTCATCAGGGTATGGAGGTTCTGGGGTGCAGACAGGGGCAGCAGACAATATGTAAATGGAAATACATGAACTATGTCAGGTGGGAATAAAGTGACCTGAAGGGAAAGGAAGCAAGATTAGAAGCCCAGACAGTAGCCAGGGGCTGTTATGTCAGTTGGGGAGAGAGGGTGGGCTCAGGAAAGGATGGAGTGAGAAATGAACCAAGTCCTTAGGGCCGGGCTGGAGAAAGTCAGGGGCACTCAGTTGGGGAAGGGCCTGGACCATGACTACAAGACCGGAGAAATGAAGTTTTGCAGGGTTTCTGGCCGGCCCAGACAGCATCTATAGCCCTGTTGTATTCACAGCACTAAGTTTTTGCGTGAGATGTAAAGAAGGTAACTCCTCTCCCACAGGCTCCGCTTAGCAGCTCTGAAGTCCCCTCAGCAGAGGTAGGTCCTCTGTCCACTGAGAATGCCCAGGAGTTGTCTGACTCCCCTATCCCAAGGCAGCCTGATGAAGCCCCTTGCAGAACACCCCTCCTCCGACTCTGCCTCTCCAGGTATTGGTATCCAGTCTCTGCCTGCCGCCCTGGCTCTGAACCTGCATCCCCTCCTTTCTCCATCACCTTCCTCCTTCTCTTCCTTTCTGTATGTTTATTTTCAGAACTGCAGAATCTTTCCCAAGCCTCTGACATTTACTCTTAGAATTAGAGTGTTTTCTATTTCTCTTTCCCAGAGAGAGGCTGGTGGATGAGATTTCCCCAGGGATGGTGCCTGGCCTCCTGGAGGTGAAGTGCGGGAGGTACAGCCAGCTTATGGGAAGCCAACACTTGTGTCAACCAGCAATTATTGGGCAACTACTATGCTCCAGGCCCCTTCTTGTGAATTCTCACTTATTCCATTTAAGAACCAGTGAGCTGAGGTTCCTGGACCATGCACCCTCACACACACCCCCCATCACCCCAAAAAAGAACCCGTGAGGTTGGTGTTACCCTCTGCACATTCCAGGTGAGTAAACTGAGGCTCAGAGCAGTGAAGCATAGCATCTAAGTTCACACAGCAAGTAAGGGGTAGGGCCGAGAGGAAGCTCACATCTCTCTCACTGTAAAACTCATTTCTTTCCTCTGTGCTCCACCTTCAAGCTCCTTGGGTGATGGGTCATAGAAGGTCATGTGGCATTTGGGGAACCCAAGAGTTGAGGGGTCAAGGCATTCCAGGAAGAGGGAAAAGCAGGTGCAAATGTGCAGAGGTAGGGATGTGCTGGGTATCTTTGAGGGGCTGTTGGTGAGGCTGGATAGAGGTTGCAGGTCCAGGGGCAGGAGAAGGTAAGCACGGATGGAAGGGCAGATGCAGCCTGCAGGAGCCTCTTTGGTTGAAACCCCGGCTCATTCTGCCTGAGCTGAAACCCCAGGCTCATCTGAGTGGGTGGTCCAAGGGTGAGATGGGCAGGGGTGGGAGGAGGGGTTTTTCCCAGAAGCAAAAGAAGGAAGGGAATGGAAGGGGGATAGAAAGGGAGAGGGAGGAAAAGGAACAGAGAAAGGAAGAGAAACTAAAAGATCCCAAGAAGGAGCACACCCTTGGGGCTTGCTGTGAATCAGACACCGCTTCTAGCGCTTTCCATGAACTAACTCATTTACCTTTGCAACAACCCTATGGGGTAGATACTACTATTTCCAGTTCAGCGAAGAAGAAATCAAGGTTCCTGAGTAACTTGCCTAGGGTCACGCAGACAGGGGGTGTCAGCCTGGCCCCCAAGTTTGGGTCTGAACCCCAGCTCTGCTCAACCTTCTTGCACAACATGCCCAGGCCTGATCAGGTGTGGCCACACCTTCCAGGCTGAGTGGCTTTTGTCAGTAGGAAATGAGGAGTCATCGAATGTTGCTAAGCCAGGAGAGGGCATGGCCAGAGCTGTGTCTTAGAAACATATCCAGAGACTGTATGAGGCAGGAGGACTGGGTTGCATCCAGATAGGAGCCAGTGAGGGCTTGGCTCAGCAGGACAGAGGGGATGGAGGAGAGGGGGCACATGTGAGAGGCTCACTAAATCCCCTCAGCTGCTTGGCTTTGTGCTGGTGGAACAAGTGGTGGGGACAGGAACGAGGCTTGTTGATGACTGACAACTGGCTCTGCAGGTGACCCTGGGCTAGCATCCTTTCCCAGTGTAGACCGTCACCCCTGGCAGAAGGAGACAGCTGGGACCCAGCCCTCAACATGCCCATGGTCAGCCTCTGGGACCAGGCCCAGTCCCAGGGAGGACATCCCAACATGCTAAATCCCAGATGGATTTAGTACATCTGAGCTGCCTGCAGCCTGTCCTGGAGGCCCAGCTGGACCATGGCCTCCCACCATAGGGGAATGGGGAGGGTGCCCTGGATTCTCCAAGAGCCTGTTGGGTGTCAGGGACACAGCCTGCCTCCTCTAGGCTCTAACCTGTACAGGCAGCAGAAAGCTAGCTGGCCCCAGGCGGGGTGCAAGGAGCTGTTCCTCACAGGACATTCATCAATGGGGTGATGGACCTTGCCAGAGAGGGAAAGCAAACATGTCAACCATCTGTATGCTGGTGCCCAGTGGTCTGGGGCAGGAGAGTGGGACCTACTCTCATCAGGGCAGACGAGGGCATCCCCAGGGCAGGTATGGAGTGCAGACACCCCATCAGCCTTCCTCATTGCTGCCCTCAGGGACTCTGTTCCCAGGAACTCCAGGAGGCCTTGATCATCAAAGACCCACAAGGACCATTGGCCAACAATGATCAGGTTTAGAGACGCTCTCAAGGAACTGGCTCAGCTACTGTGGTAGTTAGGTTCAGGTGTCAACTTGGCCAGGTGAAGGTGCCTAGTTCTGTTGCTGTGGCCATGAGCCAATGGTACGTGAACCTCATCTGTTGCTCATTACATCTGCAGTCTGCTAGGAGGCGTGCCTGCTGCAATGAATGACGTTTGACTTAATTGGCTGGTGCTTAAATGAGAGAGTGCAAAGTAGCACAGCCCAAGCAGCTCAGCATACCTCATCTCAGCGCAAGAAGCTCAGCCCAGGCCTTTGGAGATACAGAAAGAAATCACCCCGGGGAAAGTTGTTGGAACTCAGAGGCCTGGAGAGAAGGCCAGCAGAGATCACCCTGTGCTTTCCCATGTAAGACAGAACTTCAGTTGAAAGTTAGCTGACTTTTCTCTGAAGACCTAACAAAACAAATCCCCTTTTATTAAAAGCCAATCCATCTCTGATGTGTTGCATTCCGACAGCTAGCAAACTAGAACAGCTACCTTTTCCCATTAAGTCTTGCTTCAGATCGAAACCACTGACGGCTCCCTTTTCTAACACTGTCTGCTAGTGGGCAGTCTTCCTCCATGCAGTGATTCAGGGTCCCAGTCTCCTTCCATATCCACCAAGGCCTCCAATTCCTCTGCTTCCACTGGCAGAGGAAAAGAGAGAGTGGAGACAGCACATCTGCTTCTTTACCACCTTGGTCCAAAAGTGACACCCACTTTACGTCTGCCAGCCCACTGATGAGAACTGGCCACACGGCACTGCCTAGAGGCAAGAGGGGCTGGACATGTGGTCCCTGCCTGGGCAGCCACTCCCCAGAAACACCTGCACAACCCCTCACACCCCCCTCCACCTTGTCATCCTGGAGGAGGGTGGACCATGGTAAGGAGTCCAGGCAGATGTGGGTTCAAATCCCGGCTCTGCCACTTCCCAGCTGTGTGGCCTGGGGCAGTTCCCATCACTTCTCTGAGCCTCAGTTTGTGCCTCTGTAAACAGGGCATACTGATGTCCACCCCACAGGGCCTTATATCTGATGCAGCACTTCCTGGACCAGGCTCAGCATGGAGCCGGGCACTGAGTGACTGTCCAGGAGGTAGGAGGGGTCATCATGGGAGAAGACCTAGCCCCTGTTGGGGGACAAGAAGGCTTCAAGGAAGGAGGCTGGTTCAGGAAAGTACATTTCCAGCTGGTCTATCAAATTCAGAATTCCCAACTCAGCTGGAAAGAGAATGCATTATAATGCGTAATAAAGGGAGAGAACAGAAACTGTATTTTTCAAGACATGTTTTATATCTCTTCTAAAAGAAGACCTCCCAATAAAATAGCCACACCACTAATGGAGATGGAGCTGAAAGAGCACTGAGTTCCCAGAGGTGGAGGTGGGGGTGGGGGGGCTAATAGCTGTCCATCTCAGCTCAGAGGAAGAGGGTCTCTCAGCTGATGGGCAGTGGCCTGGAAGGAGCCCCACTGGCCGCTAGTTTGCTGAATAACCTTGGGAAATCGGGCTTCTGTTTCCTCATCTGTCTCCAGCAGCCACAGCACCACCAACCCCCCTCCCAGGGTCAAGAAGGTAGAAGGCCAGGGAGCCACCCATAGCGCTGTGAAAAGGGAGAAGAGACGAGCATGATAATCAGTGTTACAAGAGCTTGGGAGGCAGTCAGTAGTTTCAGACTCACAAGAGATAGACAAGCTCGCTGTGTCCTTGTAAGAGCCAGCCCCTGTGTGAGACTGCAGAGACCATAATTCCCTGCTCTAATCCCTTAGAATCAGCCTAGTGGCCCTTACAAGATGGATGGAAATTTGCAAAATGGCCTACAAGGCCCTTCCTGGCCTGGCCCCAGTCTCTACACCAGACTCACTTCTCCCTCTTCCCTTCACTTTATCTGACCCAGCCAGGCTTGCCTCCTGGTCATGCTGATCTCCCAGCCCAAGGCCTTTGCACACACAGTTACCTCTGCCTGAAACATTATTGCCTAAAATGTTTCATTTTCACCTGGGAAACTCCTGTTCTTCTTTCAATGATCAGCTGCTTGGGGAAAGCCTTCCCTATCCTCACTACACACAAAGGCCACGTACCTCTCCCCTGTAACACTAGTCCCAGCTGCAATTTCATGCATATCTGCATGATTTTTTGGTAAGAAACCACTCTCTCATTTCAGTCTAGTTATTGGGAGGACAGGAACCACAATTGTCTTTACTCACTGTTGCATCCCCATCAGCCAGCAAAGGGTCTGACACAGAGGAGGTGCCCAGAAAAGACTGGATAAATAAAATGTATGGACTAGGAGTTTTGACAGTGGTCATTAGAAATGAATAAGTCTCCATCAGCATGAATATGGCATCCTCATTAATTAAATTCTTTATTTCCTGGTGGTCTCACTAGCTTGGGTGATCCCAGGACTAAAGTGAGGATCCAGAGATCACTTTGGGAGATACAGAATAAAACAAGAAAAGAACTGCAGTGTCAAGGTTGAGAAAGATCAAGAGAGCAGAAAGAGGGCCCTGGAGAGGGAGGGAAGATGAAGATGACAGAATGGACACATCTCCTTTCCATCCCACCGTCAGCCCCACCCCAATTCCCAGAAACATTCCTTAATCTACATTTCAGACTGTGGTGGAGTCTACCAATTGCTTCCTCTGCTGGTTTGAAAGGATTATGTACCCTAGAAAAGCCACATTTTAATCCTGATCCAATCTTGTTGGGAGCAACGTTTCTTTTAATCCTCATTCAATAATGTACGTTGGAATTATTTGATTAGATTATCTCCATGAAAATGTGATGCACCCAATTATGGGTATTAATCTTTGATTAGAGGGAGATGTGACTCCACCCATTCCAGGTGGGTCTTGATCCTTTAAAAGAGGATGCATTGTGGAGAGAGTCCTGAGAGTCACAAGAACCACAAGAGCCCGTGTAGCCAGAGACTGTTGGAAATGAAGAAGGAAAATACTCCTGGGGAAGCTTCATGAAATAAGAAGCCTGGAGAGAAAGCTAGCAGACATCACCATGTTCACCATGTGCCTTTGCAGTTGAGAGAGACCTGAACGTCTTCAGCTTTCTTGAATGAAGGCATCAATCATTCCTTGGATGTCTTAGATTCAACATTTCTATAGCCTTGCTTTAATTGGAACATTTTCACAGCTTTAGAACTGTAAACTTGCAACTTATTAAATTCCCCTTTTTAAAAACCATTCCACTTCTGGTATATTGCATGCTGGCAGCTAGTAAGCTGGAACACCTCCTAATAAATTATTGCCAACTTCTTTAGGGACCAGAACCCCCAGTTTAAGATATTTACATGGCTTTTCAGAGCAACAACTACATTTCCCAACATTCCCTGGAGCAAGGTACAGTCACGTGACTAAGTTCCGTTGATGGTGTGTGAGCACAAATCGTCCTTAGTGTCGTTGTGGGTCTTTGCAGGCATATGCACACACACACAGGAAACTTCTGGGCTGTCCTCACCAGGAAAGGCCATTTTCTCTCTTCCTAAATCCTGTCCAGCTAAAATTCAGCTGTGGGGTTGAGCTGTGTTGGACGAGTGGATGAGGGCAATCCCTTAGGAAGGCAGAGCAAGAAGGTGGAAGGAGGCTGGATCCCCAATGCATTAGCTCAGGACAGCCAACGCCAGGATTGTTTCATGAGAAAACCACATGCTCCTGGTTGGTTTATGCTGGGTTTTATTTCCTGAATCTTAATAATACCCTGATGAATAAATTTTATGGTTGTTGAACTTTCTCAGGTAAACCTAGGCAAAAGGGTTGGTATCAGTTACCTATTGCTGCATAATAAACCACCCCAAAACTTAGTGGTTTACACAACAACCCTTTACTTTGTTCACATTTCTGAGACTCAGCAACTTTGGTGGGGCTCAGCTGGGCAATTCTTCTGGTGTTGGCTGGATTCCCCCATGTGGCTGTGGTCAGCTATCTGGGTGACTGGAGGTTGACTGCTGGTACAGTGGGTGCCATGGTCACTCATCGTCCAGGTCCAAGACATGGTAAACATGCACAAGTCCCTTGGTAGCCTAAGCTGGCTCATGGCATATTATTATTTCCACTGCAACCTACTGGCCAAAGCAAGTCATGGGGACAACTCAGATTCAAGGTGCGAGGAAGAGACACCACCTCTTGATAGGAGGAGCCACAAGTCACAATGCCAAGGACTAGATACTGTGAAAGGAGTAAAATTGGAGCCATTTTTGTAATCAATCTGGAAGACACCAATGTCTAATTCTACTGTGGAGTCTGGAGCCCCAGAAGGCCAGGAGCTCTGAAACAATTTGCTTAGGAAATTGCCAGAAATCTAATTTCTATCAGCATTCTGGGCTGCAACATAAAATGCCAACAGGTGTTGAAGGGGAAGTTAAAGTGGGTCATGGTGGAGGAGTTCTTTATTGGTTAGTTGCCCTTTTCCCTCCCTAGATGGGTCTGGAATTCCAGAGTCCTGGCCTTGGAAAGAACATCAGAGGTTACCCAACCCATCCCCAGACCTCTACTCCACCCAAGCCTTGAGATGCACGTAAAATTCCTGCTGGGGGATGGACCAGCCCCTCCTTGAAAGCCCTCATTGGGAAAGGCCTTCTGTCCTCTGTGGCAGCTCCGACCACTAAGATCTCTGGTGATCCTGATTGTACTCCCTGGAGCTTGTCCTTTCAAGATACCAGCTCGGCCACCAGTAAGCCTGGGCTAGTTATTTTACCTTTCTAAAACTTTACGCCCTTGTTTGTAAAATAGGGAGGAAAATAATAGCATCGCCTTGTGAATCCTGCATTGCAGGCAACCACTGACCAGCCCTGATCAGACAGGCTCTCACCTCCCATGTTCTAGACATCATACTTTTAATTTGGCTTTAAGATTTGGCATTGGGGGCAGCATACTGTTGTCTCATGCTGATCTTGCATCCCCTGGAACTTCTTATTCTAACAACATGTGACCCATTCTCCAGGGCTCAGCTTAAACATCGGTCTTCCGAGAGACTTTCCATGATCTAACCTGATCTCATCTAAGTTCTCAGAGCTCCCTGGACAGCTCTTTCCATGGCACCACATTTTGCCATTATTGCTTCCCGGTCTTCTGACTTCCTTGCTGTCTCTTATTCTTCTACAATCCTGCAATCATTTATTGAACACCCACTGTGTGCTATCCCCTCTGTTAAGTGCTGGGGTTCAGTGGGGAGTTGACTGGTGTAACCCCCACTTCGGGGACTCACAGTCAGTTGGGGACATGGTCTGTAGCACTAAAGCCTGGTCCACAAGCCACAGCTACATGTAGGGTCAATGACACCGAATGCTGCCCAGCAGGCCCTTACTGGGGAGCTGAAGTCCATGCATCTGGCAAAGGCATGCAGAGTCCTCTGCCTGAGTTGGAGTCCATTGAGGCCATCTTCTGTTCTGAGTCCTTTGGACAAGGTGCCGGACCTCTCCATGCCTTAGCCGGGTCAGGAGGCTTCACTGGACGAATGTGAAATACTCACCCCTCAGAGAACTCGGGGTGTCCTTTGGAGAAACCTGGACCCAGACAACATCCCAAAGAACCCCCCACCTCACTCCCACATATTTGGGTACACGCAGTCCACAGAGAAGGGAACGGGGAAGGAAGGACACTGGTTACGGACAGGGGGCTGCCAGCAACCCACGAAACCCGCCACCAAGAGAAGCTTCCAGGCAGGCAGGCTCAGGGAGCAAGTCTTCCTTACACAAAGCATGCTGCATGGAGGCCTAGTGGAGTCATCAAATAAATCCCACATTTAGATAAGGGACCTTCAGTGGACACATTCCTGAAATTCAATGGTAATAAAAGAGAAAAATGGGCCAACTCGCTCTGGATAACCACGGCCGAGAAGTAATTATGCTGCCCCTGTCCTGAGCAAGGATGTGGGCCGCAGAGGCACCTGCCCAGGTGATTCATCAGCCACAGATTTACGGCTCCTTGGGAGCCACCTGCACCTGGTCTCTCTCCAGGTTCCTCAGGACACCTTGATTTAGATTTTGACAAGATTGTTTCTCTCTGCCATCCCTGAGTAGGGAGGCAGGCACCGCACTAGGTGGCACAATCAAATATTGATTTTCTGGCAATGCCCCAGAAGAGAAACAGCCCATCCAAGTGAATCAATTGTTTGCCTCTGCCTGAGACCCACCCAGGGTTTTGGTTTTTCCCAAGATGCACTGAGCTTCTGGTGTCTCATCAGGCAGGTGGAGAGCACAGTTGCATGCTCAGAGGGAATGAGGCTGGGTCATGCAGAAAGTGCTGCCTGGCTCAGTTTCCTCATCTGCAAAGTGGGAACAAGGGGAATGGGAAGTCGGAGGCTCTTGCTTTCTAGTATTATCATTTCTCTACTGTCTAAACCCTTTAAACCAAGCCTATATTTTTCTTTATGATGAGGAATTAAAGCCCAGTGAAAATGTAAGTGAATGACATGAAGTAATGCCTGCTGAAGGGGTGACAGAGACGGTTAGAGGAGCCAGCCCTCCTCACGCCCATGGCACAGGGCCAGTACGTGCTGAGCACACAATGCCTGCAGCTGCCAGACAACTTCAACCACTGTGGCCAATGGCCAATGACAATGTGGTTGTGGCTATTGGAAACCAAGGTTCATAGCCTGGTATTGGCTGTCCAACCTTAGGAAAGTGACTTAACCTCTCTTGTCTTGGTTGATTCATCTTTAAAATTAGAATGACAGGGATTTTCCTAAACCTAATAAAGGTAAAACCCCACATCTAACATTAGTCTTAATGTTTCTCCCCCAAGATCAAGAACAAGATGAGGGTGCCTGCTCTGGCAACTCCTGTTCGATGTGTACTGGAGGTTTTAGCCAGGGCAGTTAAGCAAGAAAAAGGAATAGAAAGCATCCATATTAGACAAAGAGAAGTAAAACCATCCCTACGTGCAGATGACACCACCTTGAATATAGAAAATCTAAGGAATCTACTACGAAAAAAAAGCTATTAGAAATCATTAAATGAGTTCGGGAAGTTTGCAGGATACAGGGTCAACATACCAAAATTGATTCTATTTCTATGCACTAGCAATAAAAAATCCAAAAATTAAATAAAGAAAACAATTCTGTTTATGATAATGTCAAAAAGAATAAAATGTCCAGAAATAAAACCTTACATTTATGGTCAATTGATTTTTGACAAGTGCACCAAGATCATTCAATGGGGAAAGAATAATCTTTTCAGCAAATAGTAGGGGAGAAAACTGAATTTCCACATGGAAATGAATGAAGTTGGGGTTCTACCTCACACCACATACTTAAAATCGCTATAAAATGAACCACAGACCAAATGTAAGAGCTTCTCCATGTGCCAGGCCCCCAGATCCTTTGCACTGTTGGGGAATTCCTACTATGTTTCCAAGCCCAGCCCATAAGAATCCCTGACACTTCCTTCCTCTCAGCCATTAGGTAGGGTGGATCCCTCCATCCTCATAGTTCTTACAGTTGACGTGCTGCAAATCTCCAACTCTTTATTCCCCAAAAGCAAACACTTGTCTTAGTCCTATTTTTATATGCAAAATTTTATTCTTTTTTCAAAACCTATCAGAGGGAACATCGTTGACCTTCCTGCATTCACTGATCGAAGGAGCCATTTTTACCTGAGGCTTGTAGAGTGATGAACATAGCACAGTGGCTTGAGGGTCAGACAGGTGAGCTCAGCTGCTCACCACTTGGGGACTCCAGGGAAACCACTTATCTTCTCCATGCCTCAGTTTTTACATCTATAAAATGGGATAGTACCCAATCATTTATTCCTTCAGCAGGAGTTCACTGCAGAGCTCCCTACCCCCAGCTCTGTGCTAAACAAGGAACCACAGCAGAAACCAACAAAGACTTGGCCTCCTCCTCAGGTAACCCACAGCCTAGCCAAGCCAGGCTTCACAGATATTAAATAACTACTACCTAATAAATATATGATATGATATTTGATTAACATTACTGCTTCAATTTGCTAAAGCTGCCGAAATGCAATATACCAGACATGGGTTAATTTTTACAATGGGGATTTATTAACTTACAATTTACCATTCTTAGGCTATGAAAATGTCTGAATTAAGGCATCAACAGGATGATACCTGGACTCTGAAGACAGGTTGCTGGCATCCGGGACACATCTGTCACATGCAAAAGCAGAAGGCCGGCATCTGCTGGTCCTTCGACCCTGCGTTTCCTTGTTTTCAGCTTCTGGTTCCAGTGGCTTCCTCTGTGGTCCTCTCTTAACGTTTCTGGTGCTTTTCTTTTTAAACTCTCTCAGCTTTTTCAGTCTTTTATCCTCTTATAAAGGATTCCAGTAAAAGGATTAAGATCCACCTTGAATGGGGTGGGTCACATCTCAATTGAAATGTTGTAACCAAAGGTTCCACCCACAACAGGTCTGCACCCCCAGGAATGGATTAAAAGAATTTGGCCTTTTCTGGGATAGATAACAGCTTCAAACCAACACAGTTATGGAAGAAAAGTACAGATGCAGTGAGCAGCAGGAATCATTGGCCAAATTTGGATTGTGATGGGGGGTGGTTGAGAAGGCTGGCCCAAGGGTAGGAAGCAGGCAGAGGGTTCGGGGTCTAGGGGCCGATGTATCCCACTCGTTAAGACCCTGGGTGATGGGGACTGAGGCACATTTATGGAACCATGAGCAGGCTGGTGGGGCCAGAGGGTGCAAGGAAGAAGGAAAGACAAAGATGAATTCAGGGAAGTGGTCAGACTGGCTCTATGGACTGAGCTGAGGAGGGTGAATGTGTCCTACAGGCCAGTAGGGTGTTTGCAACCCCAAGCCTGGACAGGTGACCCACTCTGGGCCCTCAATAACCGATGTTGTAAGCTGGCTGCTGCTAGAGTGGCTGCTCTTGTGACTCTAAAGTGATCCCTGGTCAAGGCCACATTGGCCTGGACTCCGGGTGAGGAAGCAGCTGCCCATGGAAGGAGCCTGGAACTTTCACTCTGGGAAGAAGCACATTTCCATCCTCAGCCCTGTCCTCTCCCTGCTTCTTGGGACCACTCATTGTTCTTGCCTACTCGTCAACAAGGAAGCGCTGGAGCTTAACAGATCTGAGTTCAAATCCTAAATCTGCTAGGTTACTCCATTTTGTGTAACTTCAGGAAAGTCATTTCACTTTCCTGCACCTCTGTTAAACAATGACAATAAGTTACTACTTCATAAGGTTAATTGAGATAAAACATGTAAATGCTTAGCACCCCAACAGGTATACAATAAGTTCTCAATAGCTCTCATTATTGTTAGTGGGACTGGTCTTTAGCTCTAGCCTGAGACCTTCACACTCCATCCATGCCTAGGTAGGGGGATCCCAGATATACTGCAAACCAGTTATGTGGACAGTGCAGGGTCCTTTCCTCTCTGCTTCCCCTCTTCCCACCCCGGGACTGCTGCCTGCCCAACTCTGGGCTCAGTCCTGCTCCATCCATGCTCTTGACTTGGCCTGGGAGAGTCTAAGCAGCTTTAGCCCAGCCCAGATGCAGCTGCAAGATCAGCACTGGTTTGAAAGGATGTATGACCCCTAGAAAAGCCATGTTTTAATCAAAATCCCATTTCATAAAGGTAGAATAATCCCTGTTCAATACTGTATGTTTGAAACTGTAATCAGATCATCTCCCTGGATGATGTGATTTAGTCAAGAGTGGTTGTTAAGGTGGATTAGGTGACGACATGTCTCCACCCATTTGGGTGGGTCTTGATTGGTTTATTGGAGTCCTATAAAAAAGGAAACATTTTGGAGAATAGGAGATTTGGAGAGAGCAGAGAATGCTGCAACACCACAAGACAGAGAGTCCACCAGCCAGCGACCTTTGGAGATTGAGAGGGAGAACGCCTCTTGGGGAGCTTCATGGAACCGAAAGCCAGGAGAGGGAGCTGGCGGGTAATGCCGTGTTTGCCATATGCCCTTCCAGGTGGGAGAGGGGGCCTGGCTGTGTCTGCCATGTGCCTTCTCATTTGAGAGAGAGACCCTGAGCTTCATAGGCCTTCTTGAACCAGGGTGTCTTTCCCTGGATGGATACCTTGGATTGGACATTTCTGTAGACTTGCTTTAACTGGGACATTTTCTCGGCCTTGGGGCTATGAACTAGCAGCTCATTGGATTCCCCCTTTTGGAAGCCATTCTGTTTCTAGTGTGTTGGGTTCTGGCAGCTAGCAAACTAGAACAGATTTTGGTACTGGAGAGTGGGGTGCTGCTGCTGCAGTTTGCAAATACCAAACATGTTGGTATGACTTTTTAAATGGATAAGGGGAAGAATATGGAAGAGTCGTGAGAAGCTTGATAGAGAAGGCCTAGAATGCTTTGAAGAGCCTGTTGGTAGAAATGTGAACTCTAAAGATGCTTCTGATGAGGCCTTAGACAGAAATGAGGCACATGTTATTGCAAACTGGAAGGAAGGTGATCCTTGTTTTAAAATTGCAGATAATCTGGCAAAATTGACTAGTGGCTTTGGCTGGAAGGCAAATTTAAGCCATGAATTTGGATATTTAGCAGAAGAGATCTCCAAATTAAATGTCGGAAGTACAGCCTGGTTTCTGCTCACAGCTTATAGTGAAATGCAACAGGAGAGAGATAAGCTGAAAACTGAACTTTTCAGTACAAAGAAACCAGAAATTGATGTCCTGGAAAATTCTGGGCTTCCAGGAAGGGAGACCCCAGAGAATAGTGCCTCACGTTGTGCCCTTCCAGATGAGAGAGGAACCCTGACTGTGTTTGCCATGTGCCCTTTCACTTGAGAAAGAAACCCTGAACTTCATCGGCCTTCTTGAACCAAGGTATCTTTCCCTGGATGCCTTAGATTGGACATTTCTATAGACTTGCTTTAATTGGGACACTTTCTCGGACTTAGAACTGTAAACTAGCAACTTATTAAATTCCTCTTTTTAAAAGCCATTCTGTTTCTGGTATATTGCATTCCGGCAGCTAGCAAATTAGAACACCTGGTGAGCATTGGATGCATATTCATGGCTGACTTCAGCTGGGGCAATGTTCTTCCCTTCTGCCCACCAGTGCTGACTTGGGCCTTGGCTTCAGCCCTGTTCTGTGCTCCATCTCTTTGTTTAGGGCTTTTGCAAGACTCTGCTCATGATTCCATCTCTGAGCTCTAAGCCCATGCCTGGGCCCTGCTGTGTTCCCATGAGCTCCTGTGGTGCTGACTGCCCATCTGGACCCACTATGTCTCCTCCTCTGAATCCCACCTTCCTGTGCTATGCCTAATGGGCCAGCCTCAGAGTTTCTTCTGGAACTTCCTGAACTGGTCACTGAGCTGCAACAAGCTGGTGCCTGGGCCTTTGCCCAGCTCTGAGCTTCTTCCCCCCACCACCCCAACCCCATTCCCCTGCTTGCAAGAATCCAAGCCTCCTCCATCCTGCTAGAGGAGAAAGCAGAATGATATGAAGAAAGGACAGGTCTGGGGGTAAAATGTGCCAATGTCTGGGAAATCCTGATCCTAGCTTGGTGCTATTTCTAAAGGAAGCAATTTTCAGGAAGAAAAACATTGGATGAAGTTAGTTGACAACCCTGAGTGATGACACGAAACTTAAAAAAATTGGAATAAAACACAACCATATCGGCATGCTCCATGTGATGACTATATAAAGGAGAAGACAATAACTAATATGCAAAATTCTCTGACTCTTCTTTCTTGGCTCTATCAGTTCTCATTTCCAAATGAGAAATGGGAAGCACCTGAATAGAGCCTCCATGACTTCCCACTGCTTTTAGGATGAAGACACCACTCCAGCCTTGCCTGGCCCATCTCTCTGGCCTCAACTGCCCCACCCCTGTACTTCCATCCCAGTTACCAGGGCCATCTATGAGTATCATGAATTAACCATGTTCCTTTAGATGCCAGAAGCTTTGCATGTGCTATTATAAAAGTGTGCAGGAGCACACTTTTCCTTCTGCCTCATTAACACTCAGCAGATTCAAAAATGGATTGGGCGACCCTGGAAGTGGGGTAAACCATAGGGTCCATGCCTGGTGGTCCTTTTCCCCCATCATTCTTTCCCCTCCAGCAAGATGGGGCAGGCTGGGATGCTGGGACCCAGGGGACAGGGTGAGGGTAGGATGGGGAGGAGCTCAGTGCTGGGCAAAGGCCCAGACATTCTGAAAAGGAACCATTCTCTCCTCATCTGCCTTCTCTGGGTCTAACTGGGACTGCTTCACAGGCTTTTGCAAACTCTTTGTTATCATGGTTTCAAAGACCATCTTGTCAGCATATAACCTTAACCTTTGTTCATCAGATGCCTTTTTTGTAGAATATGCACAGTAACGGCGGCAAAGGGAGGCAGAGCAGCCGTTCCCCTCCCTTCTTCCCCCTCCACCTACTTCTCTTCCCGCAACTGACCCTCTCTGAACACCCCAGGAATCTGTGAGGCCAGAGGCACCTCTTCAGCCTAAGCTTCTGGTCATATTTGGAAACAATGAGGAAAGTCTCACAAACATGCCCCTGGCAAGAGCTTCTCTTTTTGAAAAGCCTGTTCTGTGAAACCCTCAGCTTCCCTTGGAACACAGACCTGATTTTATTCACTTTTCTTCCCCCACAGTGCCATGCAGAGTGTGAGCGCTTAGTAGGAATTTGGGAAACTTCTGGAGAATTGGACAGACCTTGAACAGAAATTGAACAAGCTTTCAAGAGTTGCATCAGAGCATGAAAGGAAACTGTAAATCAAAATCTTTTTTTTATTGGCCTCTGGGGAGCACAGCACTTTAAGGAAGCCTTTGGTAAATCCTTTGGTATAGTGTAGAATAACTTTCTTTTCTAAATAATCCTGATTCATGAAGCTAGATCGCTCTCTCTCCCCCTTTCTTCCTCACTCTCCCTCTCTCCCTCTCTCTTCCTTTCTCTCCTTCCATCTCTTTTCCTCTCTCAATTTCTCTCTATATGTACACGTGTGCGTAAACATTGAATTAGTAAATACTGAACCACTGCTCCTAGGGGAGTTACAAAGTTAAGTTCCTGTGAGCCTCTGGTCACAACATTTTCACCAACTAATTAATATATAGCCTTGTTTTATGTGTGTTTCGTTTAAAGAAATCTTATTTCATGTATAATGTTGATTCCTTAACATTGAACTCATGGCCAACCAGCACTATATAACTAATGCCTGCACAGAGCTTATCTAACACACATATTTTCTCCATAAGGCACAGACAGCCTTTCTGAGCTTAGGTGCACTATCTAGCATTTCAGTACTATGCTTGGGGACCACATTATACAGTGAAATCGCCAACCAAAAGCACAAAAATACTAAACTGAACTGCATGCAAATCCAACAAGGTCTTTGCAAAAAATTTATGAGCAGAACTATTGCCAGCCTGGACTGAAAGGAACAGAGAAGGGATGAATTGAAGGAAGAATGACATCAAGGGCAAAATCATGAATGCAAAAGTCTAGACCAAAAAGATCTCCTCAGACCAAGAGAGTGGGCACAGCCTTGTGTGTGGAAAGGGTGGGTCTGCCTCTGCTTGGAGGGGGTGGATCTTGTGCCCGTTGTTGAGGGAGAGTGCCACCACCCCAATGCTCAGAGAGGGTGGGGCTCAGCATTCAGGAAGAACCTGGCTGCAGAGCAAGCACCTGGAAGGAGCAAGCCTGCTGCTCCAGCAAGCCCAGAGGCAAAACTATCAATCCACTGACAACTCTCAGACCTTGAAATCTAAAGGAATTTGCTCTGCTGGCTTTCAGATTTGCTTGGGTCCTGTAACCCCAGTTTTCCTAGAATGGGAATGTTTATCCTATGCCTGTCCCTCCATAGTATATTGGAAGTATATAACTTGTTTTCTAGGTGTCATCGGACCATCAGCAGAGGAATTTTGCTTCAGGATGGACCACAGCTATAAAAGATTTTGATTAGATTATATACATAGCACTGTTACATAAATGATTTAACACTTGTGAGATACTGTGATGGAATGAATGTATTTTGCATGTGGGGAGAACATGTCTTTTGGGGGTCCAGAGGGCTTTGGATTGAATTGTGTACACTAGCTTAGACATGTTCTTGGTCTTGGCCTACATTCTGTGGGCATCAACCCATTCTAAATAAGCTCTCTTCAACATGCTACTTCAGTTAATGCAAGGCCCAGCTGAATCAGGTTGGGCTTTAATCCAGATTAATGGAGTCTTTTATAAACACAGTGAAAGGTCAGACAGAGAGAAACCATAAAGGAGAATCCAGAAGATGGAGGTGAACAGAACCTGGAAGAGAAAGGAGATGTCATAGTGCATTGCCACATAATAGAAAAGCCAAGAAGCCCCAAAGGCTGCAGACCAGCCAGAAGATACTGAGCCCAGGAAGAAGCAAGCTTTCTATCCTCTGAAACCATGAATCAATAAATTCCTGCTGTTAAGTCAACCCATCATATGCCATTTGTTTTAGCAGCCAGAAAATAAAATCAGTTATATGAATGGAATCATATAGAATGTAACATTTTGGGGTTGGCTTTGTTCACTCTACATAATATTCTTGAGATCCCTCCAAGGTACTGCTAATATCAGGGGTCCTTTCCCTTTAATTGCTGAATAGTATTTCATAGTATGAATATATTTGATTAATCATTTGGCCAATTAAGGACATTTGGATTGTCTCCAGATTTTGTCTATTACAAATAAAGCTGCTTAAAACATCTGTACAGGTTTTGGGGTTGTTCTAGTTTGCTAGCTGCCGGAATGCAACACACCAGAGACGGATTGGCTTTTAATTAAAGGGGATTTATTTTGTTAGTTATTCAGAGGAAAGGCAGCTAACTTTCATCTGAGGTTCTTTCTTACGTGGAAGGCACAGGATGGTCTCTGCTGGTCTTTTCTCCAGGCCCCTGGGTTCCAACATCTTTCCCCAGGGTGATTCCTTTCTGCATCTCCAAAGGCCTGGGCTGAGCTGCGAGTGCTGAGATGAGGAATGCCAAGCTGCTTAGGCTGTGCTACATTGTGCTCTCTCATTTAAGCACCAGACAATTAAGTCAAACGTCCTTCATTGCAGCAGGCACGCCTCCTAACCGACTGCAGAAGTAAATCAGCAACAGATGAGGTTCACTTACCATTAGCTCGTGTCCGCAGCAACAGAACTAGGTACGCTCACCTGGCCAAGTTGACAACTGAATCTAACTAACACAGGGGTGAACATAAGTTTTTATTTCTCTGGGATAAATACCCAAGGGTGTGATTTTTATGGGAAACATATATTTAGTTTTGTAAGAAACTTCCAAATTATTTTCTAGAGAGGTCATATCATTTTACATTCCTACCAGCAATGTATTAATAATCCAATTTTTTTTTCGCATACTAACCAGCATTTGCTTTGATCACCTTTTTTTTATTTTAGCCATTTGGATTTTTCACTGTGGTTTTAATTCATATTTTCTTCATGGCTAATAATACTGGACACTCTTTCATGTGCTTATTTGCCATCTGTATATTTTCTTCAGCAAAAGGTCTATTCATATCTTTTGCCCATTTTTTAAAATTTTTAAATGTGTTTTGATGATTCTTTATATACTCTAGATACAAGTCTATTATCAGATATGTTCTTTGCAAATATTTTATTTCAGTCTGCAGTTTTTCTTTTTATCCTTTTCACAAGGTCTTTTACAGAGTAAAAGGATTTCAATTTTGATGAGGTTGAATGTGTCCATTTTTCCTTTTATGACCTATGCTTTTGTTGTTGTCTAAGAACTCTTGACCTTGCCTTCTCTGGGTCCCAATGATTTTCTTTCTAAAATTTTTATAGTGTTATGTTTTATACTTAAGTCCCTGACACATTTTGCATTAATTTTTGTGTAAGATGTGAGACTTAGATTGCAGTTCCTTTTTTTTCAGCAGGGGGCTGGGGGCTGGATACAGATGTCCAGTTTTTCCAGTACCAATTGTTAAAAGGTGTTCTCTCCACTGAATTTTGAAACTTTGACAAAAATCAGTTGGATATATATGTGTGGGTCTGTTTATGAACTCTCTATTCCATTCAATTGATCTATGTGTTCACCCCTCCACCAAAACCACACTGTCTTGATGACTGGAGCTATATAGAAAGCCTTAACATTGGACGGAGTGATTCCTTCTTCTTTGGTCTTTTTTTCCAAATTGTTTTAGCTATTCTCTGTTCTGTGAATTCCGCAAGAATTTTGTAATAAGCTTGTCCAAGCCTACAGAAAACATTGCTGAGATTTGATTGCATTAAATTTACAGAACAATTTGGGGGAAATTGGCATCTTGAATATGTTGCGTCTTCCAGTCTGAACACTATAGGTCTTTCTATCTATATGGGTCTTCTTTGATTTCTTTCATGAGAATTTTGTAATTTTCAGAATACAGATCATGAATACGGATCATGTGCATATTTCATTATGTTTGTACATTTGGGGCAATTTTAAATTGTGTATTGTGTTTTCAATTTTGATTTCCACATTTTGTTGTTAGTATATTAGAAATGTTGTCGAGTTTTATGTTCATCTTGCATACGATGACTTTACTGAATTCACTTATTAGTATAAGAAATTTTTGTGCTTTTCTTGGGGTTTTCTATATGGACAATCATGTTATCTGAAAACAAGAATAGTACTATACCTTCCTTTTCAATTTGTATGCCTTGAATTTCTTTTTCTTGCCTTATTGCACTGGTTAGAACATCCAAAACTATGTGGAATAAAAATGATGAGAGTGCACATTTTTCCTTGTTTCTGATATTAAGGAGAAAGTATTTAGTGTCTCACCAACAAATATGATGCTAGCTATAGTTTTTTGTAAATGCTTTTATCATGTTTAGGAAATTTCCCTCTATTGCTACTTTGCTGAGAATTTTCAGCATGAGTGAGTGAAGAATTTTGTCAAACACTTTTTTTGGTATCAATTGATATGATCATATGATTTTTCTTCTTTAGTCGCTTGATATGGTCGATTACATTGATTGCTTTCTGAATATTGAACTAGTCCTGTATGCCAGGAATAAATCACACATGGCCATCGTTTATATTTCTTTTTGCAAATGCTGGATTCAATTTGCTAATATTTCTTTGGAGATTTTTGCATCTAAGATCATGGGCGATATTGGTTTATAGTCTTCTTTTTATACTGTCCTTGTATGGTTATTATATCAGGATAATACCAGCCTCATAAAATGAGTCAGTAACTGTTCTCTCTTCTATTTTCTGAGAGAGATTGTATGAAATCGGTGTCAACTCTTCTTTAAATGATTTGTAGAATTCTCAAGTAAAACCATCTAGATCTGAAAATTTCTTTTATAGGAGCTTTTAAATTAGGTTGTCAATATCTTTAATGGCTATAGGACTATTCAGTTTGTCTATCTCACCTTGGTTGAGTATTGGTAGTTTGTGGGGTTTTTTCATAATTGGTCCATTTCTTCTGAGTTGTTGAACTTATGGGTGTTAAGTTTGGGTATTATTCCTTTCAATGGCTGTACAGTATGTAAAGATACAACATATTTTATTCCTAACTTTGATGATGTGTGTCTTCTCCCTGTTTACCTTTTTCAGTCTTTCTAGAGGTTTATCAATTTTATTACTTTGTCAAATGACCCTCTTTTTCTTTCATTGATTTTCTTTATTATTTTTCTGCTTTCAAATTCATTGCTGTATATTCTTATCATGGCCTTCCTTATGCTTGCCTTGAGTTTATTTTGCTCTTGCATTTCTAGTATCTTGAGATGGAAACTTCGATTATTTACTTAAGACCTTTCTCCTGTCTAATGTTAGCATTTAGTGCTATAAATTGCTTTCTCAACTCCACTTTAGCTGATTCAACATATTTTGATTAATTGAATTTTCATTTTCTCTCAGTTATATTTATTTTTAAAATTCTGTTGATGCATATTCTTTGACCCATAAATTATTTAGATATTTGTTGTTTAATTTCCAATTATTTGGAGTATTTCCTGTTGTCTTTTTGTTACTGATTTCTAGTTTAATTTCAGTAAGGTCAGTGAACATACTCTGTGTGATTTCAATTATTTTCATTTGTCAGGGTTTGATTTATGGCCCAGGATGTGGTCTATTTTGGTGAGTGTTCCACGGGTGCTTGAAAATTATGTACTCTGTTTTGTTGAGTGGAATAGTCTATGTACATAAATTAAATTCTGTTGGCTGCTGGTGGTGTTGCTTACATCTCTATCTCTGCTAATTTTCTGTCTAATTGTTGTATTAACTGCTGAAACTGGAGTGTTGAAGTCTTTATTTATAATTGTAGATTTGTCTATTTTTCCTTGTACCTTTGTCAGTTTTTATTTTATGTATTTTGAGCCTCTGCTGTCTATTGCATTTGATGTATTGATCCTCTTATCATTATGTAATGCTCCTCTTTGTCTCTAATAATTTTATTTACTCTGAAATCTACTTTATGTAATATTAATATAGCCATTCCTGCCTTTTAAAATTAATGCTTTCGTGACTTATCCCTTTTCATACTTTTGCTTTCAGTCTACTTATGACATTGTACTTGAAATGAGTTTCTTGTTGATAGCATATATTAGATCATGTTTTATTATTCACGCTGCCATTTTCTCTCTTCTAATTGGTGTATTTAGACAATTTACATTTAAAGTAGTCTGCCATTATTGCTTGTTTCTCATTCCTTTGTTTCTTCTTTTTGCCTTTCTATAAATTACTTAACATTTTTAGAAGCACATCTTGATTTATTTATAGTGTTTTGAGTATATATATATTTATTTATATATTACATTGTATTATTTTCTCAATTTGTCACTGTCTAATGCGTTGACATTTTATCATTTTGAGTGAAGTGAAGAATGCTTGCCTTCACTGAGATCCCTTTAACTTCTCCATTTTTTAAACATAATTGCCTTAAGTATTTCCTCTGCATACATTGAGCACCACATTAGATGGTATTACAATTTTTGTTCTAACCATAAAATATGATTTAAGAAATTTATGAGAAGAATACTCTATTATTATGTTTATCCTTATTTTTATGCATTCTGATGTTCTTTCCATTTTGATGTTCCAAGCCTTCTTAATTTATCATTTCCTTTCAGTTAGGAGAAATTCCTTTAGCCTTTCTTTAAGTATTGATTTGCTTGGAACAAATTCTCTTAGTTTCCCTTCATGTGAGAATTTATTTGCCCTTCATTATTGGAGGGTATTTTTGACAGATATAGAATCTGCAATTGACAATTTTTCTCAATACTTATAAAATGGTATGCCACTTCTTCCTGGCCTCCATAGTTTCTGATAAGAAATATGCTGTCATTTGAATTGGTTTTCCCATATATGAGATCTGTCATTTCTCTCTGATTGCTTTCAAAGATACTCCTTGTCTTTAGTTTTCAGAAGTTTAATGTGATGTGTCTTGGCCTTAGATTATTTCAGTTAACCTATTTGGGATTTTCTCAACTTCTTGAATCTATAAATTGGTATCCTTTGTTAAATTTGGGGAATTTTCAGCCATTATTTCCCTGAGTATTTTTTTCATGACCACTCTTTCTTTTCTATCCTTCTGGGACTCTGGAAATTTGAATTGTAGCTCTTTTACTATTGTTTTACAGGTCCTTAAGTCTCCATTAATTGTTTTTAATCTATTTTGTCTGTTCAGATTGGGTGAATTCAATAGATTTGTGTTCGAGTTCATTGTTTCTCTCCTCTGTCATCTCCACTCTATGCTTGAGACCACACACCACATTTTTTATTTCAATTTTTGCACGTTTTTAAAAGTTTCTATTTTCATTTGATTCTACTAAAATAAATTCTACTTCTTTGCACTGAATTTCTATTTTTTATTTGTTTCAGGAGGATTCATAATTTTTTGTTGAGACATTTTTATGATGGTTGCTCTAAAACCCATGTCAGAAAATTCCAACATCTGATTTATTTCAATGTTGGCATCCATTGATGTTTTTTCTCACCCAGGTTGTGAATTTACAGAATTTGAATATGACAAGTAATTTTTATTGTGCCCTGGATATTCTGGATATTATATTATGAATCTCAGGATCCTATTGAAGTTTTTCCATTCCTATTGAGGACTGGGTAGCTATGTATGTTCTGCTTCCGATTGGGTTCCAAAGCCTCAGTTTGGAAAATTTGAGCTCTGACTCACACTATCTTGTTACAGATGGGTGGGTAGAAGTTAGTTCCCTCATTAGCCCACCTGATATCTTCTCAGTGAAAGAGAATCATTGAGTTGTGCCACTTGCTGTCTCTGAGTGGAGATATAAATTCAACTCCCTGCTGGTCCCTGCTGAGGGGAGATGGGAAAGTGGAATGTCAACTAGGCTTGCTTCCAGCTGCCTCATTCCAACCTGTTGATGCTACGGTGGGTGGAGGCTCCAATCCTGGCTGGGCCTTGCTAAGACCAGGATAAAGAGGGTGGAGGGACAAATAGTCCCATCTCACACCAACTCATGACACATCATTACTGCTCAATAGGGGTGGAGATTCAGCTCCACTGAGCCCCACTAATACTGGGGTAAAGGGAGAACAGAATGCAGACTAATCCTCCCTCACACTTTGGTCTCACTGCTGCTAGGTGTATGTGGAAGTTCACCTCCCCACTGTGTGCTGCTGAAACCAGGAATGAGCAGGAGGAGGAAGTGGCGTGCTGTCCAGTCCTGCTTCACACTACCTTGTTTATTCTTTGTTGTTTTATGCCGAAAATATAGTGATTTATGATACAACAGTAGATAACCAGATCTTGTCTACAGCCTTGTCTCATCTGCTTCTTACAAGACGGAAAACATTGTTTCATTCTTTCAGTCATTCAACAAACATTTTTTAAGCACTGTGCTGGATACTTGAGATACATCATGAACAAAGCACACAAAATTCTCTGTGCTTATGGAATTAAACAAATAATAAGTCATTGATATAGTATGTTAGAAGATTGTAGCACTATGAAGAAAAATAAAACCAAGAAAGAGGAAAGGGAATAACTGCAGGAGATCATGGAATAAGGCCATCTTAAATAAATGGTTAAGGGAAAATTTCTTGAGAAGTATACTTGAGCAAAGACTAAGAATTAGGGAGTGAGCCATGCAGGTGTCTGGGGGAGAAGGATTCCTGGCAGAGGAAACAAGTACAAAGGTCCCTGAACAGCGTCATGCTTGGCATGATCATGGAAAAGCCAGAAGGCCAGTGTGGCTGAAGGTCAATCAAGGGAGAGAGGAATGAGAGACAAGGTCAGTGAGGTGTTAGGGGTCATGTAGGGCCATGGGGCCCTCTGTCACAACTCAGGTTTTCTTCTCTGACTGAAATGACAATATTGAAAGGATCTGAGTAGGTTACAGAGACCTGACAAATATAAAAGGAACATAGGAGATCACTCTGTTTTGCAAGGAGCAGACTATCAGAGGAAAGGGAGGGAGAGGGAGAGTAGTTAGGCGACTACTGCAATTCTCCAGCAGAGAGAGGACAGGGATAGGGCCCAGGGGGGTATCAGAGGAGGTGACAAGAAGTGGTCAAGTTCTGAATGTTTTGTAGAAGAGTTGGCAGGTTTTCTGATAGATCTGAGATGAAGTGTGAGAGGAAGAGAGAGGTCAAGAGGGACTCCTGTACAACTGGAAGGATAGAGTTAGCTTAGTTGAAATGAGGGAGACTGTGGGAGTAGCAGGTCAGGAAGTGAGGGGCTTGGAGAATAGAAATTCAGGTTGGGACCTGTTAGGTCTGAGATACTCACTGGAATTCCAGGGGAAGATGTTGAATAGGCAGTTAGATGTACAGCCTGGTGTTCAGCAAGAGGTCCAAGCTAAGATATAAATTTAGGAGCTGTTGGCATATGAGTAGCATGTAAAGTCACGAGTCTGGTAAGTTCCCCAAGGGAGTGAGGAAAGACAAGGAGAAATTGACCAAGGACGGAGTCTGGGACAGTACATGGTTGACATGTCAAATAGTCAGGAAGGAACCAGCAAAAGAGACTGAGGAAGAGCAGCTAGGATGGTAGGAGGAAGACCAGGAGAGGGTGGGGCCCCAGAGGCGACGAGAGAGTGTTTCAAAGAGGAGGGAGTGATGGGCTGAGTAAAATGACAATGGAAAACTGATCACTAGATAGGACAGCCTAGAGGTCACAGGTCAGTTTTTGCAGGAGTAGTTTGAGAAAGAGAGTAAGGGTAAAATCTCAATATACATGAGTTAAAAGAAAATTAGAGGACAGAGGCAGGAAATGGGTGAATGAAGGAAATTCCCTTGAAAGTTACTGTAAAGGTAAGCAAAGAAAAATGTGTTCTAGCAGGAGAAGGTGTTTTTATTTTGTTGTATGTCTTGTGAATGAAGAATTATTGGCATGCTTGCACAATAATGGGTGTGACACAGTGGAAGGCGGACTTTGATAATGTAGGAGAAGGAAGGGAGGGCTGCTGGGGCGATGTTATTGAGCAGACACAAAAAGCTGGTATCACATGCATAAGTGGTCTCGGATAGGGAAATAATAGTGGGTCTCAGCTCCATGAAGCCTTTTTCCAAGTGTTTCCCAGCAGGAATGCTCCTTTTTCCAGATATTTTCTCTGTACAAAGCAAGATGTATAGAATTATTTTTGTATCATGCTGTTCATATTTTTCAGTAAATTATTTTCTGTATTCACAATTATATGATAAAGATCCTCCCACGTTAGTGTAGAGACCAAACTCAATCTTTTAAATGGCTGCCTAACTTTCAGTAGTTTGATGCACCATTATTTATTTAACCAATCTCTTACTGATGGACATTTAGGTTGTCTCCTTTTTTTTTTTTTTTTGCTACTACAAATAATGCTTTGGAGAACTCCCCTGCATAAATACATATCTTTAAGAGTTTCAGAATCATCAGCTCCTAGAAGTAAAATTGCTAGGTCCAAAAAACAGGTGCATTTTGAATTGTGATAGAAGCTTCTCAAGTGTCCTCCACAAAGACTACTTCAAAGCACTTTCCTACCAGAAGTGTGAGAGTATGATACGCATAATAGCAGGTTTTCTTAAAGTGGAGTTCAACTTTAAAGTGATGTCAGAAACATAATTGTAAACTACTGCCCCCATATCTGTACTGTGCAGGAATGCACTGTCCTGGACTGGACGAGTGAGCTGGAGAAGCACAGAATTGGAACAGAAAGAAGAAAAAGGTAGACGTGTGTGTGGTGTGTGTGTGTGTGTGTGTGTGTGTGTGTGTAGGTGGAAGAGGGGCAGGAAGATTGGTAGAGCTTTTGGGTGGGTCAAGACGTCAGGTTCTAGCCTGGCTGGGCAAACACTACTGTGTGGGGTCCTGGCAGGCGGCTCAGCCGCTCAGGGCCTATTCACAACAAATGTGCCAGCTGTGAGGATAAAATGAGATGACAATATGAAAATGAGATTATAAAGGTCTGCCTACTGACAGTTATCTGCCTCTTCTTTCTTACACACCCCGATTTTATTGGGACAAGAACTTCCCCTGCAGTAAAATAGTAAATTTCCCATGCGGCCTTGCTGGTAGTCATGTGACACAGCTCTAGCCAATGAGATGGGAGAAAAGGGTCCAGCAGGGCTTTCTGGGAAAACTGCCTGGGAGAGCGGGAGCCTTCTGGCCTCTGTCCTGACTGACCACTGCTTGTCCCTGAAACTGGACTCCAGGCCCAGCGAGTAGCACCCAGGCTGCAACCTCAAGGCAACGCACAGGCACCCAAGACTGAGGGGAAAGAGAAGAGAAAGCTGGGCCCGATGGCAGTCCAGAGGTGCTGGGCCTCCTTAGGTGAACAAAGTAAGCCCTCTGTTGTCAGGTTCCTGCTGCTCTCAGAGGAATGGCCTCCTGGGTCTTCCACGAATGCACCGTGAAGCATTTCAGCAGTCCCGTAACCTCTCTGAGTCTCTCATCTGTGAAAGTGAGGGGGTTGGACTAAGGGAGTTTTCTTTCAACATGTATATTTTAATTTTAGAATAGTTTAGATTTACGGAAAAGTTTCAGAAAAACTACAGCGCATTCCCTGAAACTCCTCACCCGGTGTCCCTAATGTGAACATTTTCATAACTCTTGATTCATTTGTGAAAACTGCCCCAGTTACAGCCCTCACTGCTGGACCATTCTGCTGGTCCCTGGGCCCCATCTTTCCCTCTGTAGCCCTAGGGGAGTGTAGCTGGCTCCCTGCGTCTGTAGGGAGAACCTGAGACAAAGGGGGGAATCTCCTTAAACACTGGAGCTTCACAACTCTATACAAAGTTTGCCAAAGTTGTTTTACGGGACAGGGTCCAGAAAGATGCACTGAGCAGAGAATTTGTCATCACACATGTTTGGAAAAAGGCTCTGCAGGGCTTCTCAGTGCCTTTATGCAACTGGTAATTGAGGAGAAGAAACTCAAATCTTCCTGGCTGATGGTCCTGATCCAACTTTCAGCAGGCAACCCCTCCTCATAAGCCTCTTCCTGGCTATTGTTTCCATGGAATAAGCCCAGAGCTCCCACCGTATGAATGTCAAAAATCAGTCCCCAGAGCCCAAGGCTGGTGCCCAGCAGTGAGCAGACATTCTGTGTGAAATCCAGATCTGTTCCCCGGTTGTGACTTTATTTATCTAATAATAATGAGTACATTATGTCAAAGTGTGTCTTACCTCTGGAGGCTTTGCAGCAATTACAAGGTGGTACATTATGAAAAATGATTTAGGGCAGTTAGAGAGCTTTGGATGAAGAGCCCAGTGGTGACATGTCTGGGCCCACATTGAGGAACTGACCCAAGCTCCCGGCTTGGAGCTCATGGCACAGGCCCCTGAGCACTTGCTCCCACTGCACCTCCAATTCTAGGTGTCCATTTCTGTGGCTTTCTGGGTTCATCTCCACAATACTCTGTGAGGAAAGAAACGATCTAATCACTCTCCTCCATCCACAGATCAGAAAACTGAGGCCCAGAGAAGGGAGGTGACTTGCCCTCAGGCACACAGCAGAGCGGTAGTGGAGGCAGGGTGGGAGGCCCTGTGTGCCTGAGTTTTCCACTAGAGCACCCGCCCCTGCTCCCCCAATCTACCCCACACACGGGTCAGGGAAAGCACAGAGACAGGATGAGGTCTCCCACATCCCTATAAGCAGCAGAGGAGCCTCAGCATCTCCTTTCCTGACAGCCAGGCCTCTCCCCTCTCTCCCTACCAGAGTCCGGTGCTGTTGCTTCCTCAGTATGCTGGTTGTAATTATTACCTTCAAGGAGAGACTCAATCCAGGAGGTTAACACAAAAGACTGGCCCCTAAAAATGGAAGATGCACATGGAGGCCCCACCACAGCCCCTGCAGTAACACCTTCACCCTTCTCTGCCACGGCCTCACCATCCAGACCTGGCGCATCCTCTCCCTGTCCACGCGGGTGCTGGGCCCAGTGGATATATTCCAGCAGTTAGATGGAGTCAGACGGCTTGGCTTTGCGCCGTGCTCTGCCGCTCACCATGTGAGATGCAAGTCAAATTACCCAACCTGTCTGAATCCCAGTTTCCTTATCTGGAAATATGGAATGGTACTTTCTTTAGAAACTGGTTTTCTCCTCTTGAAGCAGGAAAAGTGTAAGTTCAATTATATGTGAGTTCAGCAAAGAGAGTGTCCCTTTACCACTGTTGCCCCAGCACCCAGCGTACAGAGGGACACATTAAGTGTTTGTATGAAGCCCACCCATCTGTCTTCTTGTTGCTGTGCCCTCCCCTCACTAGATGAGAGAACACGCAGGGTTCAGATCTCGCCCCTGTGGGTTCTGCTTGGCAAGCTGTCCCCTGAGCTGTGCCAGGAAGGCCCGTCCAGCTCTGATGCTCCAGGAACCTGAAACAGGATACTGGGTTCAGCCAGAGAAGCCTGGGCAGGGCCCCCTTCCCTTACGTCTCTGTGCGGGCCGATCTGATTCAGGTGGCCCCAAGAGGCACCGAGACAACTGGAAAAGTCACCTAACTGGGCAGAGGCTGGTGAGAGTCAGGAGAGGACGGGGGTGAGTTCCTATG